>JARVGP010000194.1:0-63967 GCA_029876185.1 Mansonella ozzardi
TACTTTTCATTACACAATTTCCTTGAATTTAATGCGAATTTCTTTCCTAACAAGCTATGCTTGTTAGCATAGCTACACTTGAGTTCACTAAAGAAAACGGGAAGTAGTGGTAGAAAATTAATTGCTACTGCTTTTGTAACGATGTATTTCTTGTTTCATGTTTCTCATACTAGATTTTTTCAAATTTTGTTGATTGAGTACAAAAATTGCTCACTTTTGCTCATTGCACGATACATTAAATGTTTCTGTTCCACTTCTTCATTTTGCTTGATTGAATAAAAACTTGAGTTCTTACTTTTCTCTCATTTGGAATATAAAATTAATTCAGTATAAAGGATCATTCAAAGTTATCTATTATCCAATAAGAACGAAGTAAGCGATAGCTCAGGATTTGATAAAATAATTAAAAGAATAATTAAAGAAAGACTGTTTAATTAATGATAGATTAATGCTGAAATTAAATCCTCATAACTTTGACATATTTTAATATAGGAAATTTGACAGGATGCTTATTTTTATGTATGCTATACAAAACTGAGAATTTTCATAATCTTCCTTAACTCTCATTCATTAACTTATCAAGTTTTCTAGTTTTCCGATACTAATGCCATTTCTAAAGAAACGAATAAGTAGGGTAAATGTACACAGTAGCTGGAAAAAAAAAAAAAAAAAAACAACAATTTCGTACTTAAAAATTTCTTTTAGCGTTTAAAAAGATGAGATCTCTCTGCAAATATTTTGCCGTTCTCATTTTAAGGATTAATTGAAATATTTCTTCGAACTACAAAGTATAAAAAACTTCACTTACCATTGCTTTTTCGGTTCATTTGTTCTTTTTCTTGCTCTAACGCCTTTAATTTTGCTTCATAAGCTTTCGATTTCATCAGCGCTTTTCGCTCCACTTTCGAAGCACCCAATGAATCTCTTAGCAAACCGACATGCTCTTCGTATATTATTGTATCTTTCTCCAGTAATTCAATATACTGATCCTGAGCTTCTAAAGCTTCTGTAAAAAACGGAACGTTAAATATGAAATTAGAAATAAAAGAGGAATAAGATTAACAGAACTGAATCTGTTCATATGTTTCATTAAACTACTAATCACAGCAGATTTCATTTACCTTTCAGTCGTTCAACATCATCAAGAACAGATATTTTCTGCTCTAGTAGAATGTTCGATGTTTGCTGTGCTTCTTCTAAATCATCAGCCAACTGAACAATTAAAGCTCGATCACTATCCAGCTTTGAACGAAGTTCCTTGCTCTCTTCTTGCCTTGCATCCAATGCTTCCCACGCATCACTTAACTTTTGTCTGCAATTTATTTCAAACATATTAAAAGTAATATAATTGGAAGTACCAATAAAAACAAATGGTGTGCTCGAATCAAAGAATGGACTTCTTTGAAATTTTATTCTAAAATTGGAAATAACATTTAGGATTCCTTTCACTATAACCATTTTTTCGGTAGAGACAATCATTTGCGGCAACTTTGCCTGCACAAATACTTGGAAATTTACTTGTAAGAATCAAAAAGTTTCAACAGGCGAGAATTTTCTTCCAATGTCCATTCACGATCCGCTCTAAGTGTTTCAATACTTGCATTCAAATGCTCAATCTAAAACCATTGGCTATTAATTTTGAATATTTGTCTTCAGAAATTTAATATGTATTTGGATGACGCGAGATCTCAAACCTTTCAAACATTAGTTAGTTTACTCTCATCGAATTAATAAGCCTTCCAAAATGCTTTAAAATTCATCATTAAAAAAGTTTTACAAAAAGTAACCTTGTCCGCATATTCTGCGTTTATTGAAGAAATTTTATCTTCCAAATCACGAATTTTTCCCTGCACAGCGGCACGAGCTTTCAGCACCTGAATCCGGCCATTTCGACGCATTTCATTTAACTGTGTTTGCAACTAAAAATTAAATCGCTATTAACATCACATCAGTAATAATATGCTTCCGAATTTAACTATACTATATAAGAAACTGAAAACTACAATGCTTCAACGATTTAACTAATAATAGAATGAAGTAAATTTAAAAACTAAGTAAACTACACAACTAAATTATAAAAAAACTCGAGCCTTAGCAATCCATTATAAAACTTTATATACTAAAAAGATTAAACGACATAATTAATAGAAAAGATTGGGAAAAAGATGCCAATCGATATTTTCAAAATAAAAAACCAGCCGCTCGCTACAATTATGCAAAACAATGAACATGAAATTCAGCAAAACGTTTAAAACGAAATTTACATATTTGTGATTACATTGAACCCATATGCCAATGAAAAGTGAAACAGTTCTGTTTCGCTAAGCGGCTCGGTTCTATGAAATAAAAATACAACAAAATGAAAGTGGAAGTGAAAGTGACACAAAAGTCATCGATTATTCGAAGACAAGGATTGCTAGATTTAAAGAATAACCTGGCTTAAATGATTTTGTGAATCACTGGCGCATTTTTCCATTTCTTGAATTGTCTGTCGCAACTGGTCATTTTCGGTTGTTACATCGATGAATGCTTGTGTAATATCACCGATTTCTTCTTGACTATTGTCTGAAATAAGTCTGCGAATATTCCTAAGGTATTAGCTATGTTTTAAAAATATAAAATTTGAACAATGAAAATTTAACTTTCGAACATTATTACAAACTAAAGATGAAAAAATGAAAGCTTACCATTTCTAAATTTTTTACGGGGCGGTAAATCGAAAGTCACCTTCTTCCTATGCTTTTTTTTGTACAAAGGGGACGAATTGCCTCCATCATCAGCGTCAAGGTCGTCGTGTACATTGCCATTATCCTGGGTTGTTGAACTGCATTCTTCACTTGGATCAACTGGTGGCGGTGAGCCTGAGCTACCTTCAAATATCATAAATGGTGACATTTTGCGTCAACTTCATATTTTTCTACAGGGTTAACTGAAAATTTACTGGTCTCAAAGATTCCACGGTGGAAATTTTCCAGACTATTAGGAAATCTTCAAATCAATTCCAAACGAATCGAAATTTCCATCAACTGACTCATTTTGAAATGTACAACAGCATATCCAGGTGAAAAGGAATCATGCTGATGTTGTCGCTCCTTCTGTGGTTGTTGTAAAATATATCCAGCTTCGGTTTCTGTCGAATTTTCACATGTCGTTCGTGTACTCAAATCCTAAAATCTAGATATCCTCAGAAAAAGCAGAAAAATCAGAGGTAAATATTGGGAAGGTATTGTAAAAAAAAAAATTGCTTTTATGCTAAATAACATTTCATAATCTTTTACAAATTAGAAAAGTGTGGATTATCAGTATAATTAAATTGCACTGTCAGTATAGTGAAATACTAGGACGACACATTTCGACTTTATAAACGAATACATTTAGCTTTTGTCATTTTTAAAAACGTTTGTTGCTTCAAAATGAATTCACAGATTATGATATGAACTACATTTCCAAAACGAATGTTATTTTTTTTCTCCTAATGATTTTAAAAGTACCAGTAATTTTTGCTGTATAATATGAAAAGCTCTAGCTTTCGCCTGCACAAGCTCTTTCTGCTCACGAAACATTTCCTGCAGTTCAATAATATGTCTTTCTTTTTCAAGTACCATGTCATTCAGGTCCATTATTTTCATATCCTGTAAAAGCTTATCATCACTTATTTTTGACGCAAAAAAAAATTAATAGTTACAAATTGCATACTATTTCAAGTTAAAATCCGATGTACTTAACTAAATTCTATCACTTTTTCGAAGCAACAATGAATCTGTCCTTTTTATATTTGAAAAGTCATCAGTAATTATAGAGAAGACTAAAATTATTCTTGAAAATTTTCGTCCAGACTCCATATCTATGTTGAGAATATACAATAATTTATTTCGTTAACCTTTTCAATCAGTTGTGAATGAATGCGTTCTAAGTCTCGACCAATGATACTGTCAACTTCAGCACGAGAGATTTCATCGATCGGACGACGATCGGTTGCTGACTGCAATTGTTCCTCGAGGTTCTATAAATTTGATCTGTTGTTTTTTCAAATTGTAAATTATTCATAATTCTGTACATTATATCTACATTTCAATTCAATTGTGATCTTTCATATGAAGGATCAAAAGATAATGAATGGAGAGAAGAATTTAAAATCTTTGAAAAATTCGAAAATAACATTGATAATTGGGATAAAAATTCAATAAACGAATAATGCAGTCGATTTTTTATCGTCTAAATTGTAAATACTTTAGTTGCCGAAGCTTTGACAATTTTTTTTCTCCAAAGACAATAGTAATTAAATTGATGGGGATTTTTAATGGAAGAATATTATTCGAGAATCGCAAAAAAAATTCCGAGATCCCTCAATACAAATTTTGTGCTGGGAAAAATTCTCTTAATTTTGGAAGACTCCAAGATTTCTTTATATAAATTTTGTGCTAGAAAGATTCTCTTAATTTTGGAGGAAAAGGGAAACTTTTTTTCATGAATTTTTCCACTTGAAAATTAATGCTTCATAAATACAATAATAATAAGGTTAATATATTTCTGTTGTTTACAAGATTTTCTTTATCTATTGCATAAAAAATATTGGAATTTTAATAGAAACAAATGAAATGAACTACAGTGCAAAGAAGAATAAAAAAGTAAATCGCTTTCTTATAAAAGTTATTTGATTTTTAAAAAATTTGACAGAAATGATAGGAATGAAAAAAAGTGCGAAAGGAAGGATACTGACCCTAACTTTGATAACATAATCATTCAATCTGATCAGCTTGTCGTTCAGGCGTTCTTGTACTTCTTCCTTTTTTCTGCTTTCATCCTGTGCTTTATGAGCCAATTTTAGAATATGTTCTTGCAAAATCTGCAAATTTCATAAAAACTATTTGAAAGTTGAAAGCTTTCAGGGAAAAATTTTTCATCTTGCTAATGATAATTGATCTCCACTCAAGTACACTCAGATTTTTCAATAAAATAATCCATTTATATACTATAAAAGTACAATTTTGCTTGCAAGAAAATACAGTATTTCTGAGTTGCTAGTTGAAGCTGTATTATTTCCTAGAACAGAATTATCTAATTGCAAAAAAGAGTACAGTAGTAGGAACTGCAACTGTAAATTCACAAGAGTTAACAATTTGATTTTTCAGTTATGAAACTAAACTATTCAAACAATAGAAGTTGAGGTTTAATAAATAATAATGTCTCAAACTTTAAACTGAAATTAAAATTAGGATTCTGAGATACCTTAATTTCGTCTGCTTTGCTATTTAGTTGTTCGCTGTAGGCCAAACATTGTGTACAAGTAGTTAATGAAGTTGCCATATTCTATTTGTTAGTTGTGAGATACTAGGATATTAGAAAGTAATATGGTTTATTTACAATATATTTCAGTTATGATGCATTTGACCCAGCATTTCTGTAAATATGAAAATTGTTCAAATTTCATAAAGTAAAGGAAAAAGAAAATAAATTTAAATTCACAGAATAGAATAAATTATTCTTTCATATTATTGCATTGCTTGGAATGCTTGAAATCTTAGCTATCTTTTCAAACTGTTTTTGTTTTGTTGAAAAAAGTTGAAGAATTGCTCTAAAAATTAAGTAAAAATAACAAAGTAATGCTTACTCCTCGATAGACTACAATTTCGCATTAAAAATTTGTTAAAATTGAATTTTTTATTAAAATTGAATTACTAACAGAAGGTTACTTCTGAAACCTACAATAGAAACATCATAATAAGTCACAGGAAAGCATCAACATAACAATATAGGCCAAGTTCGAATCAGTGTATGATTCATTTGTTTTCAATTCGAGCAATTTTTGTTCAAAATGATAGCATCTTTAGACTTNAACAGAAGGTTACTTCTGAAACCTACAATAGAAACATCATAATAAGTCACAGGAAAGCATCAACATAACAATATAGGCCAAGTTCGAATCAGTGTATGATTCATTTGTTTTCAATTCGAGCAATTTTTGTTCAAAATGATAGCATCTTTAGACTTCTACACTATCTCGAGAATGACCTTTACATTATCTCGAGAATGACCTTTACATTATCTCGAGAATGACCCTTACATTATCTCGAGGATGACCTTTACACTATCTCTAGCATAGAGATCATAGAGAAAGAGTATTATTGTTAATTGAAAGTGATTTTCAATTTCACTGTAAATAATTAATCTGAAAATTACGTGTGATTTAAAAGTGTTTATGAGAGAAGTTATAATAAAATGAGTTTATGTGCAAATCTCTGAACTATAAGAAAAGCCAGAATGCATGCAAAATATTTGAAAGAGGATAACAATTATAATTCTGATACAGGTGGACAAAAGACTGACCCTAAAACGAACAAATACGAGAGACCTGGCAATTTTCGTGTAAAATGTAAACTAATACCAGCTGGAATTGTGCCAAGTTCCAACTCACTCAGTCTTTTTGCTTGTTTTAGATTGGATTGGGAAGGGAGTGATAAAGTGAGGAAATGATGATAGTGTTTAGTGATATCACAAAAAACCACTGGAGAGGATAGTTTGGGATTGAAGTTAGGCATGAAATATTTGAGGTATAAAGGTAGTATAGCAATTTAAGAGAGGCGAGGATTGAAAGGAAACAGAAAATAGTGCGGGCGCAATGCAAGAAAAATGCTGATAAATGTACTGTAGTGAGAGAAACTTCAGGGGTGCCTCTTGTGAGGTTCAAGTGAGGGGAATTGATGATAAAAATAGCAGAGGTCAGCAGTGACTCGGAAGATTTTACGCTGTACCGGAACGGTATGGGGTTGTCAGGAATGAGTCGACAGATTTTACGCTGTACCGGAACGGTATGGGTTGTCAGGAATGAGTCGGAAGATTTTACGCTGTACCAGAACGGTATGGGTTATCAGAAATGAGTCGGAAGATTTTACACTGTACCGGAACGGTATGGGTTATCAGGAATGACTCGGAAGATTTTACGCTGTACCAAAACGGTATGGGATATGTTAGAAGTGAATAGGAAGATTTAATATTGTACCGAAACGATATGGGGGTTTGGACGTGTGAATTAATTACTTTAATTAATTAGTTTGATTTTAATTATTTTAAAAAAAGTGAAATACATTGCTAAGTCGATTTAATCGATCAGTTGATCGAAATACATCAACATTGATAGTGTTGTTGCACGCAGAAAGCGTAATTAATGTTATAGTGTGAACAAATTTTGCTAGCATTTCAAAGAATCGAAATAAATCCAATAATTTCATTTCCTTTATATTACTAAATTTCCAACTACTTGAGAATTTCTCGAATTATATGTTGGCATTTTATTTTTGACATTCAAGTACAAGTATTTGTTTTATACAGGTAACTATGACATCGTCGATCAAATTGAATTCAGGATTTTACATTCCATTTGTTGGCCTTGGTACTTGGCTTTCCAAGCCTGGTGAAGTTGGAAATGCAGTTAAAATTGCTCTTAAAAATGGTTATCGACATATCGATTGTGCGCATGTATATCAAAATCAAATCGAACTGGGTAAAGCATTTAATGAGGTTCTGAAAGAGGAGAATATAAAAGTAAGAATGGTTATGAAAGTTATAAAAAAAAAATCAAAGATTTCACTAATTTGAAATTTTAATTTAAAGTTCAAAAATTCATACTTTTAATAGTCATTTTTCGGATTCTATATTTCTTTTCCAAACGTTTACCAGTATCTCCAAATCACTAATTTTAATTACTTTATATTGTAGAATGCCAATGATTTTTTAAAACTATTTACATGCAGAAAAAATTTTAGCGTTCTGATGTATTTGTCACTTCAAAAATATGGAATACTTTCCATTCGTATGAAATGGCCAAGAAAGATATAGATATTATACTGGACGAACTTCACCTCGATTATCTGGACTTATGTCTGATCCACTGGCCACAAGGATATGAAGAAGGTGGTGAACTTTTACCCAAGGTTTGTAATTTTTCTCGATTTCCAAAAGTGTTAACTTTGCTTTTCAAACTGTGAATAAAATATCATTCGATTGAAGACTATTAAATTACTTTTTTATTGTTGCTGCTGAAAATTAGCAAAAACAAATTTGAGATTTGAGCATCACTTGAATATTCATTGAAGCAAATGTGACTAACAGTTTTTTAAAGGAAAAAAACATTGTCATTTTTATTTATTGCTGTGGCACTGCTGTTAAAAATATCTCAGATTTGTTAATTTTGAATTTTTCATTCATATTGAATTTGTTGAAAGTTCCATTCAGATGTTCTAGCTTGTATTATATGACAGTAATTTAGAGACCGGATAGTGAAAAAATGAAGTATTCCGATATTGATTACTTGGATACTTGGCGTGCTATGGAAGAGTACGTAAAATTGAAAAAAATTCGTTCTATTGGATTATCAAACTTTAACCATAAGCAGATACTTCGGGTGATCAACAACTGCAACATCAAACCGGCTGTTTTGCAGGTTTGTTTAATTCGCCTGATTTCCATGTAGTATTAAAAATTTTCAAACACGAAATCTTGATTTGGGAACTATAGCTATTTATTTGGTGGGATTATATTAATTTAAATAAAAAATGCTGGGCAAAATTCAGGTTGAACTTCATCCATATTTTCAACAACGCAAATTGCACGATTTCTGTCAAGAGCATGGAATAGTGATAACTGCATATAGTCCACTGGCCAATCCGACAATGCCGTTTCGGAAACCGACAGATGCAAGTTTACTTGATGATCCCGTCATACTTAAACTTGCAGAAGTGCACCACAAATCAGCGGCACAGGTAAGCTGTTTCATTTTAACTACCTATCTCGACTTTTAAGCTAAAGTTAATATGTTAAGTACAAAGCTTGTAGAAAATTTCATTTAATTCAAGTGTAAATGTATTTTGAATTCAAATTTCCATGGATTATTCTTGCCAAGTATTCATGTTGAAAGGCATCATTAGTGTTTTATTGAGCTAAGGTAAATGTTTTTTTTAAGGTAAATGTTTTTTTTATTTTGAGTAAAAAAAAAAATTTTTCTTTACTCAAAATAAGTAAACTGCTATAAAAAGTCCTTTGCCTCGATATTAACCAAATTGTTCATCTCTTCTAAATCTTAATAGTTAGGGATTGGAAATTACCTATCTTGAGAAGTTAAAAAGAAAATAAGCACAAAAGCCGTTATGAGCATTAAAAAGAGCCAATTAACAAAGTAGGCTGCTAGATGTTTCAGCAAATTTGAAAAACTACTTTTTCAGTTATTTTCAGGTAATTTTACGATGGGCTATTCAGCGTGGATTCGTTGTTATTCCGAAATCGGTGACCGAGAAAAGAATTATTGAAAATATCAATATTTTCGACTTTGAACTCAAATCCGAAGAAATGGCACTGATCAATAGCTTAGATAAAAACTGGCGTATTTTAGATCCTTTAAGAGATGCGGATCATCCTTTATTCCCGTTCAATGAAGAATATTAAAATAATTGCTATAATGGAAAGACTTTTCGAGCTTTTCTTTTCTGGTCCATGTTTAGTACCTTCTCAAATTTAAATTTATTCGCACAGTTGAATCCAGGATGATTTCTTGAAATTAATTGTTGTTACTAAGTTGTCACTATGTGAATGTATATTATTTTTCAAATTTTCACTGGTTTAGTTTCACTTTTGTCATTTTGTTCATTTTCATTTTTTTTTTTATTTGTATCTTAAGTTCAAATCAGTTATTTGTAAGCATTATGCATCTTTCTCTTCCTTCTTGTAGCTTGTCAGTTTGAACATAAAAGTCATACATCTGTATAGTGATATTTCAAATACAGTAAGCCACTGGGTCATTCCATAAGACTGTTAAAAAAATGATAGCAAGAATATAGTATCAGTATAAAATATTATTAACTCTTCATAATTATGAATGAAGCGAAAAAAGAAAAAAATAAGTAATGGAACAAATTTGATGCAAATGCAATAAAACTTACTCCTTCATCCTGTATTGTACGAGTGCTACATATTTTTTTTAATTAACTGTGTGCATGACATATCAGTTAATCTTTAAAAGAAATGTAATTTTGTAAAATTCTTATTTTCGAGCTTTTTATCGAAATTTCCTAAATAAAAGAGTGACCTTTTTCCGAAAAGATAACAGATTTGCACTTCTAAAAAGGGTGGAAAAGGTAAAGATGAAGAACATATGATTCGAATATGTTTTTAATATACTCTTTTCAGTATGATGAATTTGTACATTTTCTTCCTATTTACGATGCTCTGAATTCTCCTGAAAAAATAGTTGGATAGTTTAATGAAGATTGACAAAATAATTCAAAATTTCTGGTCAATACAGCATGTTTTTCTGCACTTGAAGCTAGATGGATATTTATATTGTGGTTTTATATATTTCAAAAAATATTATTATGACTAATGAGTAACTTGATGCAGTCTCGATGAGTGTTCTGTCACCAATTCAGAAAAAGCAATGTAAAATTTAAGTCAACTAAGAATTATGAAGAGGACTTAAATTTAATTTCAGAGTTCGGGAAGGTTCTATTACATTTCAAAACCTTATTTATTAGTAAGACGAAATTTTTTATTCTCTTATGGAACTAAGATATACCTAATTTTGTTGTAAGGAAGAGAATGTTCGAGCAGCTTTTGATATGGCAGGACATCTGGAAATAGATTTGCTTCTGATAATTGGCAAATATTTATAATAGAGCTGGTCAATGAATGCTGCTTTGAATTCACTCCAAATTAGCGATCGAGTTTCCGGATCATTTTTCATCGCCTGCATTCTTTCCTCAATTGCTAAGTAACGTTGATCGGAGATAAGACCTAATGAGAGTGACATTGCCTCTGGAAATGCATAGTTCATTGACATGAATTACAAAGTGCTCATAATATATATGTTTTTGCTTTGGTCAAAATTTATTGTTTATGTCGATTTTGTGATATTTCAATTTTTAACGTATGAATTTATTTTTAACATATCTAGTTTTAGCTTTGAAGCGTATTTTTTTTTCATTATATAAATAAAATATCTCTATTGTCTCATTTTCATAATATTATTAAAAAATTGAATATATTTCTAGAAATTTACATCAGTAAAATTATTTGCTAAACAAACCTTCTACAACTGCTTGCACGTATTTATCCATCTTATCACGATTATTCCCACATCGTGATACTGCCTGAGAATAAAGAATGAAGAATAACCGCTATAAGACAATTAAAAGAAACGATAATTATTTTAAAAAAAGGTGACATTCAAAGCTGTGAGTGAAAAACAATTTTGCAAATAGAATATAATGATTAGTATTGAAGTCCATATGATATTATACAATCATATTTGTTGTCCGATAGTTATATGATTAGTTTTATAAGCCGGAAATACTGTAATATTCATTTTGTATTGTCTTAAAGGACCTGTGTTAGAATGTCAATCCATAGCTGATCACTTGTATCCGGAACTGGAACAGTGAGATTTCCATCATCAATTACATTCGCACCGGCAACTTCGAAAGTTCTGGAGTGAAAAGCAGGAACAATTTGTGGAATAGATGTAACGAAATTGTCGATCGCTTCACTAGTTGCAGGGATCATTTTACTACAAAGTAAAGTATATATTTTAACACATTTAGATTTTTTTGTTTGAGAGCTAAAAAATGAATTTGAATAAAAGGAAACCAAAAATACGCTAACTTTGTAAGAGACATGGGAGCTGACGGAACTGTTAATAACGGAGTGCCAAGTACAAGTAGTTGCGCATCACGATAAGAATTTGTAATAAATTCAGCCATGCCTTGAAGGCCTGCCGCATAATTATTGGCCTAAAACATACGCGATTGTATGAACTTTAAAAGGAGGAAAGCGAGTAAATTGATTCTTGCTTAATTTTCTGAATTTACAAACTTTTCGGAAACATACTCTGAAATGATTGATATTCTGTTCAAATGCAGTTTTTAGGACATCTTTTGTTAATTTCGTGTCCTTACCAGCTACCGTAAATACCTGCCGATCTTGGTTTGAATTTACGATCAATACCATTAAATCGCATAGATTCATATTCTGAAGTTGTAAAATGTATTACGGAAACCCAAAAACTACACGTTTTCATTAAGTTCACAAGAAAACACGGTATAGGAAAAATTTTAATGACTAATGTTCGGTGAAACTAGTATGATGCTAATATAAGCTTTAAAATAAATGATTTAAATTTAATTTTCGAGATTATGGAAACCATTCGGCAAATTAGCATTAATAGCAACTCATTAATACTTGGTAAAGTTGATATCGAATCTTAAGATTATTTGCGAATTTTTCGATATCAGTTGGAGCATTCGATGCACCGATCCTATCGATTAGTGCAATGATAATATCCAAACGTTTTCCGGGCAATAGTTGACATGATGGTGATGTGTTTGGAACTGTCGCTGCATATGCCAAAAGCTACAAATGGATCGTAGTTTGTAAACTTCTTTCCTTATTGTTCAATAAATTTTAGGCTTCCTATCCGAATTTCAATGGGAAATTGTTTTAAAATAATAAACTTACATCAAAAAATTTTTCATAAAAGTTTTTGCTTCTTTTCAATTTAGCGAATACTACACTATCAGACAATCATGTGGTCATTCTAGATCGAACTTGCTGAATTTAATGTCCAGCGATAGCAAGAATTTTACTGTTGATGTTTATTGTTGCACAGGAGTTCGATAAAATAACAATTCTTACATCATAAATGATTTTTTTCTCCAAAAGTTAGTGAGCGCAATAATTGATGCAGAATTGTGATTGATGATATTACAGTAAAGTGCAGCCAAAACTACAACATGACATCAAATAAACCTTTTTGATTTGACTGGCGAGTACTTCCTTCTCGCTGAACGTAAGTAATTCACTTGGATCACATACTGGTCCCACAGTTAAGATTTTGCAGCTGAATGGGTCAATTCGTGGATCCGGATAAGTTTCGGGGCTGAATTGGGTCCAGGAAATATGTACCAAAAGCAAAATGCCAACAAGATTAAGTAAAAGATGCATAATTCAGTGAAACTGAAGTGACTTCGAGTTAAATCATTGTTGTTATAAACAAATAAATAATTTAACGTTGAGTTAGAAAAAAACAATTGTACATATTGTACAAATAACAATGTGCGACAGCTTATAAATTCACTATGTGTAAAAATATCATAAAAATAATAATGAATATTTGCTCCGACAACTCGTTTGATGATGAAAAAATGTCGCAATACACAAGGAAAAACAAATAGTTGATGAATTTTTTTTTGAGATTTTTAGAAGACTTGGAAATTTTCAGATATTCACATCACATTAATGTCCCAAATTCCGTAATGATCAGTTCTTTTTGTTAAGTGAAATATTCAAATAATGCTCAAATCCATATTTCTAAGCGGTAAATGTAAAAATAGGGAAATTCCGAGATCGATCAGAAATATTTTTAATTAGTTTACAAATTACTCTTATCTCAGGAAAAATATTTCAATAAAAGCAAATTTTTGTACATAAAATGAATGCAATTATTAACTCATATTTAATCTGTGACAGACATGAGAAAAACGAGTTGCAGTGGATTTAAACTAAATTGAAATAATTTAAGAGTTAGGCAAGCAATGAACAAGAAGTTAAAGAAAAAGAAGTAAATCATGAAACTCTCCAAATCTTCAACCCTTAAAAACTTAACGGTGGTTATATTTCAAAGGCAATAAATGACACCTGTGAATTTTGTGTAAAATTGTTTTAAAATTCATCACCACTACTTCTGTAAATCCATCAAACCAAAAATTCTAAATCCTGCCATCAATTATTTAAAACCGCACCGAAAAGTTAAACTACTGAAAAGTCTGAAGAAAGAATGTTATGAGCAATATAAAATTTCAGGTAAAATTTGTAAAAATTCTGAGCGAAAACTTGATTTTCATTGACAAGTTGAATTTTTTGATCGGATAAATCGTAAATAAATCTTTCTTTTATGAACAAAGAGGTCATTCAGCACAATACTTTTTAGTCATTCAACAAAAACAATATTGCCCATTACGGCCCCTTTAAAGAGAGTATTTAAACTCATTCAATTTCGCTGTTTCATTGGATTTCCAGATGGAATGAAAAAATGAATTCTTAAAGTTGAAATAATCTTTTAAAATTAATTTATGCAAATAATCATATCAACAATCAAATTTTTTTCAGTAAAAAACTGTTCATCTTCCTTACTATTCAACTATCGAATTTTTGTTTATGTTATCGAGTATTCTTTTCTCATTTGCGCAAGAATGTGGCAAGCAGCACTTATCGTTTTTGAAAGTTTTTAATTGCAATTAAGTATGAAGTGGATATTTATGATTGGTTCAAACTTGAAATAAATTTTTAAAATGCGAAATTTTTTTGATATTTAAAAGATTTTCTGGGGGATAAAATGAAAATTTTAATTGCGAAGAAACAGCCGAATATGTAAGGAAATGAAAGAAATGTTGATGACAGCGCTGTCGATATTAGTATTGGTGACAAGGGAAAATATAAAGATAGTCTTTCCACCTCTTCTTTTCTTGTCACTTGTTTTCTTTATCCACACATCCTCAGTCTTTAATCGTTTCACACTTCTTAAATCCGAAATAACAGTAAATTAACAATAGATTTTTCTAACTCTTCAAAAATGGATAAAAGGAAGGAGGTAAAATTTCGAAGGAATTGTAGTTTTGAAGAGTTTTGTTTAACTGTCTAACGGTTTGTCACTGAAAAGTTCCGTATTCATTTCATCTCGCTCTTTTTCGTTAATTGAACTAATATATATGAGTCAAATGCTCAATTAGGATAAATTTAAGTGGTATGGCTAAAAGGAAAACGTTAAATAGAAATTGAGGCAAAGTATTAAACTGATGGATAAAATGAGGAGATTTGTTAATATTTAGAAAAGTTGACAGCATCTAAAATCATATAATTCGTTTATGTAATATTTAAAATCAGATTACAAAAATTTTCAAATAACCGTAAGCATTTCGGAGAGTAGGAAGATTGAAATAGTCGTAACTATTTCAATCCAATCAAAAAGCAATTGAAAAAAAATATTTATGTTATATTCCAATTCAACCTCTTACTTTTATTTCATATTTTTCATATTTCAGGTTTCTTGAAATCTCTTACTGCGCTATCAACTCCTTTAGTCTCGTACGAGATATGAAGCTCATATTTTGAGAGTCGAGTGATAAATGTCCTCATAATCATTGTTATACTAATAATCATTATTACATTTGTTCAGATGTTCAAGTCAAATTTTGTACACTCATTGCAAAGATATTGGAAGTATAATGTGAAATGTTCATTAACGTTCAATTTTTTGAAATGAATGAATAAAAAATTGAAAAAAGTTGAGGAAAGAGAGAACTGAGAATGATTGTACAGTTATTCGTTTCCATGAACGCAAACGTCAAATCGGTTCAAAAAGAGCTGACCAATTTTAATATTTCTTTTAAATTACTTAAAAAGAATTTCAATCTTTGTGATTATTGGGCTAAAATAGACAATTAATTATCAGTGTGTAAAGTAAAGATTATGCACTGATCTCATCTGCTTTCTACTTCGCATCCGAAAAGGAAATTTTTTTAAGTAAAGTTAAGCTAAGCAACAACCTTATCATCGCTGAGTTAAGTACCATTGACAAATTTGCTCCATTGTAAATAATTCGAGTTAAAAAAATCAATTGTTTTTCCTTGAATTCACCAAGCTTCCTTCTTAAAGCTTGTCTCACCATGAATTTTTTAGTTAAGACATTGGACACAATTCTTTTTACCAATTTTTAATTTTTAGCATTTTGTTAAAAAATTATTCAATGATTTTCTGTTCAGCGCATTTCTTCTTAGTCCATAAAATTGCCAACTTCTCTCACCAATTATACAAAATAGCTGCTTTAAAAACCTGTTTCACTTGCAATTTCTAATTGAATCTCAAGAAAAACCACAAAAATTATATTGAAATGCAAGAGAAAAAAATTATTTGAACAAATTTTTTGCTCATGCAGACAAATATATTTGTTGCCATTTCAAAACTTTTGAACTGAGCGTAATTCTAATGCAATTGAAATAATAACAGTATAAATACGCATCTTGCCGACAAGATTTTAAATTTCATTTTTCTCTGCTAATTCCGTTTCGAAATTTGCTTTCTACATTTACCTCTCCAATGTATTCATTTCTTATCAAATCAAAGGACTCAATCATGGATTAGATTTAAGAATCGGAATTTTGATTAATTTTAAATATATATCCACAATCATTCTTCGACTTACTTAAGTTAATTGCTGAAGAAAGTAGCAATGATTATGAACAACTAAGGCTTTGTCAAGTTGATAGCAATAACAGCTGGCAATCATTACATTGTTGCGATAATGCGAATATTTGTGATAATGGAATCGCTTTAAAGTTGTTCATTCTATTTTCTTGAATATGTTTATAAATCAGTAAAAATAATAGTGATAGAAGCATTGCTAATTTTTGTTTTGCGATGACAAAGTTGTATTTCGTAATTTCAGGACTTAACTTAGAAATATGGAGAACTCAAATAGATGTGATATTGATACTGCTGATAATTGTCACTGTGATCGCGATATCTTTGAAACTGTTAAAGATGTTTTATAAGATGTTATCATGAAAAGTTGCAGTGCAACGATGACCTATTTTCTTGAGCAACGGTTGTTACCAGTAGGGTCAAAAAGCTAACAAATAAATGATTGAATTCGTAGAAATTATTACAAACAAATAATTTCTCTAATGATCTTTACTACTATTGTCAATCATACAATCAATAACACATGTAAAATTTATTGGAAACATTTTTTGTATTTTTGACTGCATTATTTTGAAAATTATAACTTTATGAAGTATCAGTAAGAACGTATTGTCATCTGTACAAAAGCGACAATCTTATTTACATATTGATCAATTTACAAAAAAATTCTCTAATGATAATTCTTTCTTTCTTCAATAATTTATTACTTTTTTCAAAAATTTTCAAAAAATAAGTAAAAGATTTCATCATAATTTCACTT
Organism: Mansonella ozzardi; assembly: GCA_029876185.1. Taxonomy (NCBI): domain Eukaryota; kingdom Metazoa; phylum Nematoda; class Chromadorea; order Rhabditida; family Onchocercidae; genus Mansonella; species Mansonella ozzardi. The sequence goes on from JARVGP010000194.1 coordinate 17,003, forward strand.
TCTGTTCTATATTTGTAAAAATCATTTTTAAGAACTTGAAACGTTCACACAGGAAAGCATTTTATTTCCATTATTGAAGAGGTATGTTAAAGTTTTTGCCACTGAATGATCGTTTCTTGTCTGGCTTTATCAACAAAAGCCAAACATTTTTGCCAAAAACTTTCTCTTTTCTAACTTCTAACTATAAATTATGTTTATGTGAAATAAATTCAATTTTCACAACCAATTTTCGGTTCGTTCGTTGAAACTAGCTTTTGCTGTATGATTTTGTTTCAATCAATCTTGAAAGCAGAAAGTTAGCAAGAAATTTATGAAAAATGAATTCATTTCAGCTTATTTTTCATCTCTTTTTTCATTGGTCATTTTCAGCAAAATGTTCTGAATAAATCAACAAATGCCAGTTTAGTTATATATAGGTCATTATGCCAAAGATATGCACTGCATTTCTTTAATTATTATTTATGTCATCTGTCCCTTCTCTTTTGTGCTCCTCCATGCAGTCCACGTCTTTTGCACTTTTAGATATTTATGCATATTCTACGGCAATTTCAACTCAATTAATGTAAAATTTTATTTCTTACCGAACTCTGCCACATACAAAACTTCATTTATTTCAACAATTATTCAATTGGTTTTGCGATGAAATTAATATTTGCAAAAGTTAGCATTTTGTTGCCTTTTTTTAATCGTAACATTTTAAGTTTTAATTACTAAACTTTCCGACAACACTATTATTCATTCATTTTATCGATGTTCCATTTCATCAATTTGAATGCATCCAGTAAGCTCTATGATATGATTATATCAATTCATAAAGCTCCTTTTTCTATTCTTATCAGTTTGAGGAATTTCATTTTTAATTTTTATCAATTTATAGGAAAAAAAATTTTAGTAAAAATCGAATCTATTCTTTCAACATTTCAAGCTTTTTCCTCTATTCTCTATCTCGTCATTTTCATCAATTTCCACAACTATTGCATTTTTTCCGAGAGTCTACGAACCTATAAAATATTTTCAGTGTTCAGTTTTAATTCTTTCCCGAAATTTTTTTGAAGGAAATTGATGAAAATGACGACGGAAATTGATAAAAATGAAAAAAAAAATTTTTTTAGGAAAAATTTTTGACTTTTTGTCCACTAAAGTTCCTCCCTGAAACTATACTTCTTAGTATAATGATTCAAGAAAAGATGAATTTTCTTTTAATTTATCAAATTTAATATTTACCATCTTATCTTTCTAAATTCTAACTAACACTAACTTTATATCTGTCATAATATTCCATCAACAATCATACCCATTTCACAATGTATTGAATTTTATACCAAACAATTTAAGCATATATGGTACGGAATGCACAGAAGGCACTATTTGCACTGCTTGAGCAAACAATTTGCAATAAATAATTGTCTGTTATTCAAGCAATAATAGTTCAACAATTTCAAAAACCTTTCACTTTTTAACAAAATGCAAAACTTTTCAACTCTTTTTTTATTATTGACAAATTCAATCATAGACATTTCAGTAGATTAAAGTGTCATCATAGACTCGTGCTTCAATGTCTTTCTTTTTGTCCATCCAAATTCTATGACAATAAAAACTTTTTGTGGACAATACTTTCTTACAAGGAGGATCAAGCGAAAATGCACAACAAAAAGAGAAAATTTTTTTCGAAGCAATGAATAAGTTTTTTGATTAATGATTGTAAAAAATATTAAAATTTCCTAGAGATAACATTATTTGTCTTTATTCAAAATTTAAGGAGACTGCAAGACTGGAAAAGATTTTATGCAACTTTTTTAGAAGATTAAATTCCTTAGACATTCTCAAGTATAGAGTTATACTTTGGAGCTGCTTAGAGCTGCTTTCTCTTTGTTTTCGAATCGATCAAAAACTTTTCTGTGATAAGCAATAGAATATTTTCAATTCATAAAAATTAATCTTAATTATTTTTTAGAGATATTTGCAGCTTAGTAACTTTTTATTTCTGTTATACCAAAGTTATCTTCTATTACTGAAAGATATCACATTCCATGCGAACTATACACCACGGTTTCCGTCTTGACCTAATGCTCCTGATAGCGATCCAGCATAGAATATATTCAAGTGGATTGCCAGGATTTCTTTCATCTACACGGAAAAAACGACCTGATTACACAATAAAGACAATCCTATCCTATACACTTACGTATATTGCGCAATCACCATGAAATCTGGAGTGTAGTAAATGTTTGCTTTGGATATTAATGATCGAAATGATTGAATGCTTGGCTATTCCAAATGCAACTTGATCAATATGCATATTACTGAAAGATTGATTTCATTATCGAAAATTTGATTTTAAAAGTCGAGAAATAAGATCACAAGCATTAGTAAATTTTAACTTAATTTATTTTTAAAAAATCTTTTTTTAAAGTTTATTGGAAAAATTTGTTTAAAAAATCTAGCAAATTTATTTATTCTTTTTTTATTGGGAAATTTTATCATAAGTTTGAAAAAGCGAATTATATCTGTTAGTTTACAAATTCATCGTATTCAATGACCATTTATTTCTCTTACTGCTCACGGCACTTTTCATCAATCCTGCGATTGCTTCCGATAATAAAATTTCACTCAATTGCACACTTCTCATTTTCATTTTGTTAATTCAGAACACATCTGTCCGTCAATGTCATTTTATTGTCATTGGTTCTTGCTTTTACAGCTGGTGTCCACTCTCGTTGCGTCATTTTATTCTGATAAAATAGACAGATGCTAGTCGTTCAGCGAATTTCACTCTACAGTATGAATGTCTGAAAAATTACCAAAATGCTCAACATAAAGAGAATTTTAATTTGAAAAATGGATTTTTCAGTGTATTCAACACTTCATATGCTCTTATTTGAACGACGCAATGAATAATTAACTATTTAATCATTTTTTTCCTTTTTTAAATTCTTAAAATATATCGCTTTCATAAATTCTTTTTGTACATCCTCCTTATCCATTAGTCCATTCTTTTCCTCTTTTTTCAGAAAGTTCCTTTCATGAAATGACCAATGCTATCGCTTTAATGTGTTGAAACTTTCTAGGCAATTTTTTTATAAAATAAAAAATTGGAAAGAATTGCGCGAAGTGTTCTTCAAATTTCTAGTTCTTTTGTTACCGATTGATTTTGAGTTTTCGATGAGTTTTTGAATTTCCGTTGAGTCTCTCTGATAAGTAATTCCGTTACCATAGTGATGTAGGCAGTGGTCATTATTCCATAATTTTTTCTTCATTTATTTATTCATTCATTTGTTTGTCGTCTTGATTTACTCCCAAGAAATTCCAAAAAAAAAAAGAAAAAAAAAGAAAAAAACCACTGATTGATTTAATGGGTAATTATTTTATACATGTTTTACACAAATAAATTTTCACCAGTGTCTCGGCTTGGTACCATTTGTACACTATAGAAATGATCCATTTGAATCAATCTTGACACTATGATCAATAGTTCACCAAAAGCAAATGGACAGACGGGATGAAAGTAAGAGTAATGGAAGATGGAAAGGATTAATGTCCTTCCAACCTAATACTCTCAGGTCCGGCACTCTAGCAATCGAAGCTAGGCCATATCATTCACAAAACATCCTTCATTCACAAAGGATGTCCACCTGTTCTCTGTTCAAATTTCAAAATTTGATTGACTTATTTTCTGCACTGTAAAGCATGAAAGGCTTTAAAGAATCGCCAATTCTTTAAATTAGCAATTTGCCATTCACCGAATAAAGTATTTATGAATCCTTACTTTCTTCACTAACTATTTATAAAATTGAAAAATAAATCTAATCATTTCACAGAATTGTTTTATTAAATTCAATTGATTTATTCTAATTTTCAGTGGAAATTTAAGCAAAACGACGAACTAAATGATTTGCAAATTTATTTTTAATATTTGCTAATATATTTCAAAAAATTCTTCACTTACTTTTTCATTGGCTATTGCAATCTCATTCAACTGAATCAATAATTCTTCGCCTTTGGAAATACTCGGACTATCAGAGGTCATTATAGGTTGTACCTCTTTATTTTCGTCCTTCATCTCCTTTCTCCTATCAGTGCAATGACATTGAATTTGATATTACCATTTACAACTTTCCGCTTAATCTTTCAAATCCTTTAACTAATCAAATATTTATTTATGCATTAATTGGCACATTTCCTGTTCACACTAATTATCACTATAACAAGATTAAATTGTTTGTAACTTTTGTTGCCTGTAACATTTCATTTCAGTTGGTATCAAAACTTTTAAATATGCTTTTTTGCACGGTAACTTATTTCTGACAGTGATAATGATTGAATATTCCTGTCAAATTTCCAGTCTTTCAATAGCTTTATCAATTGTTTTGTTAGAAATATTTCAAAAAAATCACTGTGGAAGGGATGCAGAGAATTTAGAAAGCCAGTTTTAAAATTATTTTTCTCTATTATGAATACGAAAACTGAAATGTAAATGAATCACGATGTTCTTTATCTGAAAAATTAATTAGTAATAGAAGTTGTCGTCGACTATCCTATGACAAATGCCATCTATCAATTCAGTGGTTACAAATTAAGTATGTTTTATTTGTCATTTGTCACTAACCTTGAACAGAGTTACTTACTCCATTTTTGTTTCTGCTGAAACGAACTATTTTTGACAGAAATAAAATGTTTAAGAACCAAACGATTGATTGAATTTAAACGCTTAATTGAAGTCTATGTTTTATTACATGTGTTCATTTTATATTAAAAGCAAAAACCTTGCAGAAGACTTATAGAAAGAATTTCGAATCAAAAAAAAATTAATTTAATTTAATTGGTGGTAACACTAATGCTGAAAAAAAAAAAAACTGATTTAATTGATCCATTTGTCAGAATTAATTCATTTACAAGGCAGGATGACAGATAAATTGAGTAGTTATGGAGGCTTGACAAACATTAATACAAATTTGTCGTGGATATCAGGTTTTTCAACACAGTAGTTCATACAGAAACACAATGATTGAACCATTTGTCGAAACCCTCTTGAAAATTTCACTTCCCTTGAGAAGGGAACCCGTTTGATGGTAAATAAATCTTTCGCTCCACCAAATGTCCTTTATTTTACTCTTCTATCTTTTATTTCAATCTTTTGATTAAAAGCGCATTGCAATATCGGGAATTCTTCATTCTTGTGATGGTGATAATGATATACTGATAAATGCTACGTGTACCAATTAACTGATATTTTCTTTCTGTTTCATTTCTCTTTTTTAAACGAACAATGATTAAGTATCACAGTCTTCACTCAACCCATCAACTGATAGCTATTACCATCAAATGGCAGATGAAATTAGCGAAATTTAAGGCACCTTAGATCACCATTAGCCATCCTAAAACATTAGCAATTTTTCAAGAATAATGGATGATAAGTAAAAAGTTTTGAAGTGTCATGTAGACGAAGGAACGAAAGAGAAAAGTAAGGTAAAAGAATTAAATAACATTAAATGACAGAATTAAATGACACTTGTCATCGTACCAATAGTTGTCTGGTCACTTTTTTATTTTGACCAAAAAATGTATTTATTTCTACTTGCTATTTACCATTTCTCTTTTATAATTTGAATTTTCGGAACAATTTATTAACATACTACGTCAAGTCATTCATTTATTGTATTTTATTTATTCTTTTGCGTTATTAATTCCTAATTTATAATAACTCTCGCTTTGAATTTCTAGTTTATTAAGCTGTATTTTAACCCTTTTCAAATTAGTTCAAAGTGAAATTGAAAGAATTGAAAAAGAAAAGAATAGAACGAAAGGCATAATTTTTTCTGATTTTATGCAGCTATAGGGAGTTCATGTTGAAGAAAGGTAAGAAGAATGCAGAAGTAACGGTGAAGTGATTACGAAATATTCCGAGATTTCGCATCAATTGGGAATTAAATTGTTCTTTTTTCCAACTCAGGACTTGTACGTCACAGAAAAAATACAAAACTTTTCCAAACCGGTTGTTTTGTGCTTTATCTGCTTTTTTTCCTCAATATTTTCCATCTTGCTTTAGATTACTTCCTTATCATGTTTACCTGAAATTTTATCATTTTGACGATGTAAATTCATAAATGAAGCAATTCTTTACTAAGCCTACTAGATTTTGAAAATAAAATAAAGCTAGAACTTTCGTTAATTTCAATGTGTATCTAAAAATCAATCAAATCAACTTTTGAGACTTGAAAAAATGCGTGAAAACAATTTATCTTGCATTACCGCTTGATATAATAAGCGTCTTTTCCGGTTTTTTTTTTTTTTTTTTCATCCAAAATCATACTTCTCATGAATTTTGCAAGTAATTCAACGTTTCTTAGTGATACGACCAGGAATTTGCAAAATACAAATGTGCCAATCCCAGATAGAATCTATTAAATGCGCACTGATATAATTACTGATGCGCGTAGTGATCGTTAATTTGATGGAGAATTCCACAAATTCCCCGCGAAGTCTGCTAATTTGCCAGTGTGAACATTGAAACTGAATATTCTGAAATATTTTTTATTCATGATAGAACTTGATAAATATAAAAAACAAACTATTGCTTCAACATTTACAGAAATTCAACAAGAATTATTTTTTTTCATTTCGATTTTTATGATAGTCGCTATCACTTTTATAAAAATAACGTGGTTCATTAAGAAAATTAAATTGTTCTTTGCATAGTATTGGAGTAAGAATAAGAATTAAAATGTGAATTTCAAAAAATAGAACAGTTCATGGATGTTTGTTAATCTTTCTAGAAGCCCTGAGAATGGGAACATTAAGAAGCAGTCATAAAATATCAATCGTCTAAGTGGAATTTGTTTAATACAGAAATTGCCAGTCGTTTTTTTAGACGCTCAACCTTTTCATGAACGATTTATATCTTTAGATATGCTTTTAAAAGTAATTGGGTCTGAGTACTTTCTTCTTGCTGATAAATTCAAATTTTGAAATTTTGAAAAATTGCTATTAAAGATATTTAAATGATTTTTCAAAGGAACTTGACACTTTATTAATGCTTTCGTTATCACGTGTTTTCTGTAATGTTCCGCAACGTGTATGTCTTTTACAGTAGATTTTCGTCTAAGAAATAGTGACTAGTAAAAATGTTAATGCTACTATCAAATTGCAGGGCAAAATTAAAAATGGACGATAATTTGGCGGATTATCGGCGATTTTGCGCCAATCGCTTGAAGCGTTTGGAACGTTGTAAAAAGACGAAAAGTTTTTGCAATCTGGACGATGAAGTGCCTCATCCATTTGCAAGTTCTGGTTCTGATCTAAAAGGGTCGGAATTTCTTGCATCTCATAGTGGTGGCATAATGTTTTCTAGATGTTCTGAAAATGCTGTCCTTAATTCTGTCAAGTCAGAGACAGCTCCTTTCTGTTCAGGAACAAATATGTTTTGTTCTAGATCAAAAGCCTCTATAACAGATACCTCAGGAGTTTTTTCTATAAGTGTTCGATCTTCTACAGCTGAAATGAATTCAGCAAAAACTTCACCAGTAGCTAGTTCATGGTTCGAGAATAGCCGGAAATGCACACCTAACGTTGTGCAAACTGATAACGGAAGTAACGACAATCATCATTTGTCATCATCCTCATGTTCATTACCATATTCCTTTCTGACTACACCCTTATCTGTTCTGCCATCTCAGTCCTCAATATTATCAACAAAGAAGCCTGATTTAATGATGACAAGGACCACGATGACAGCTGTTAATAATGATAATGATTGTGGCGATTTTAATCGAGGCGAACAAAGAAACTTCGATCTTCTGCGCGAAAAAATGGTAAAAGTTCAGTATTTAAGATTTTAGGCATCGTTGAATTGCTTTATTACTGTAAGAACATTGAGTAATAGAAGTATCAGCTAGATTTATTAACTTTTTTCATTTTCTTTGCTAAGAAGTCATTTGTGAAGAAAAATTTACAAAATATGCTAATCTCAGATTCCTTTAGCGTTAACAAAAATAATTATCGATTAATTTTTGAATTTTTAATTCGTATGCATTTGACAATAATTCGGAGTCTCAATACTGAATTGACGTGTACTGCACATATCTGAGTATAAAAATCCAAGATTATACATTCATTTTTTATTTATGTTAATAACTCTCAATGGCTGTCCAAACACCATGCGCAGTTATCATTCTTTAAGAAATAAAACTGCGCTATTTCTGCATCTTCTCATTTAATATAATCTTTTGATGCTGATTTAAATTACTACATGTTGAATATTCAACAATGAGATATTATTTCAACTTTGTTAAAAAATTTCAGAAATAAATTCGTTTAATGAAGGGTTTGATCATTAATGATCTAATTTACGACTTGAGCTTAGTTTTTATTTTGAAAAAAAAGAGTGAAGGGTAAGAATAAGAATAATAATATTTCTTTTGAAGGATAAGAATTTCAAGAAAATTCCGATAAATTTTTTAGCTTTGCAAATCAACACTTTGTTTTTGCAAGAAATGTTAAAGAAATTTATAGTCAATATGAGGATATCAGAGAGAAAATTTCATCGTTTTAATAAATTTTTTGCGCATTTCTTGCAAGTATAGTTTGATCAAAAAATAATTAATGACAACGAAATAGAAAGTGTTCTATAATTTATTGACAATCAATTGTGTATAAATCTGTTTTAAATATAAAACAAGTTTGAAATATACAAGAAGAAATAATTAACTTTATACCTCTAAATAGCAGGGATGAATTTACTAGCAGCTTCTGATAAATTAACCATTTCTTCTCAACTGATCTCATAGCTTCATCATCTGAATTATTTCGCTATTAAAGACAAATGCGCAAAGTTTGAAACTTTTGCAAACAGATGCTCACTTCGATTTATGTTTGCGGATTTTGAGTCGAAAATAAACGTAAAAAATATTTATTCATTCATTCACTAGTGACTTTTAGCGGTGTTTTGACGCTTATCAGATGTAATTAGTACAGTTCTATTCTTGCTCGGCAATGTTTATAATTATGAATCACTAATCACAGTGACACATTCCTAACAAACAATGATTGCCCGTCCAAGGTTACCTGTCATTTTATTACCACAATTTACCCAGCTGAGAAATGAATGGGCAATTACCGGCTGGAAACAAGACAGGAAGTGAATTGTTGCAGGATTTTTTGATGATCTGTAGCAGAAAAACAACGAAGCGATTTTCAGATTGCAAATAAACAATCACTGAATGCTGGTCTATATGAACAACTTATGACATCCTAATCGAGGCCTATTAACAATATTTTGTGCTTAGATGAAGGCTAATATACCCAACAGACTCGGCGATTTAAATATCAACTTATCATGGAACCTATTTCTAACAAAAACTCTTAAGACTGATAAAAACAGTTTGATCGTAAATCTCATTTATTCTAATTTCAAATGTGGAAACTTAGTTTTTTCAGAGAAATTTAGTATGGCCTTTATTAATTCTTTTTTGATAATTACTACCACTGAAATTCTCTGCAAACCACGCTTTATTTTAATATATAATTTTTTGATCTATCGATAATCACTATATAATTTTGTTTGGACATTTCTGAGCTAGTTCTCGAGAAGAATGAAATAACATTGCAGTAAGAATAGAAGGATATTAAAATAATCAAAATATTAGCAACTAGAAATATGGAAGAGTATGACTTAATTACTGCTTTTTTGGTCAAAATGATGCTTAATCTCTAACTTTTTTCTTTTCCTTTTTAGTTTTTCCGTATAATATTTAATCTAAAGATGCTAAGATCATATCAGACAGAGCTGAATAAGTAATGTTTTTTATCCAAAATATTTGTGAAACATAGCAGAGATGACCATAACTAACAGTAACTGTAAATATATTTAATCTTCTCAACTAAACTACAACAAATAATTGACCATTAAAACATGTATTGTTATTGTAAATGCTGAGATTAGCTATCATAGATATCAGTTATTGTTAACTATTTCCTGTATTATATGTTACACATGTAAACATTCATTCTGTTATACCTCAAAATGCAAATATGAAGAATTGCTCAGTCACCGCTTGTCACTTTATTCCTCTGACCATTCATTCATGCCTACTTTTGCTATTGATTATTACTGTTAAAACATATGGATAATTCATTGGCAATTTAAATGACAAAGATTTATGCTGGAGAGAATTAACCTTTAGATCTATTTTCCTTTCTCTGATCCTTTTTTCCTCCTCATCTAATTGTTCTCTTTTCCATCTATTTGGCTAGGGATTGGCAAAAATATGCAAGTGTATCAATTGTTCCATTTCAGTGAACTCAAAAGGTCACAAATATAGCTTGGTACAATTTAATATTTAAAAGAGGATGAGATACGAGAGGCGGAAGCAAAAAGGAAGAGAAGAAATTTAAATTGGGACGCATAGTACAATGTTTGTCGAATAATTCATTCGTATGAAAGAATTTTGAATTGAGATAAAAAATAAATCATTGCTATAATTAGTAAATAATATTTTTTTTAGAAGACAAAATCTAAGAGAGAAGAATGAGGGAACTAAATATAAATTTTCTTCTGCAACTTTAATTTTAAATATGACATTCATAATAGGATTATATCTCATTGATGAAATTAAAATAATAAATGATGTGACAAAAAATATTTTTGAATCTTAAAGCAGAAATGAAGAATTTCAAAAGACGAAGATGAATTTAACTGCTAAACATTTTTACTGCATTATTGTTGTTGCAGATAGAGTATTTTGATGACATTGTATGTTATTATGCATCTCAAAGCAATATTTTTCCTTTTCCTCATTTCTTTCTGTTCAAATAACGTTGACAGAAGCAGGATGAGATCGAATTTGATAATACAAATATGATTGAAATAAATAATTAAATTAACGTTTGATCAATATAAACTATAAATTAAACACTTTATCTTGGCAAATTTTTATTTTTTCATTATGAATTAGTTGTTAATTTAATCTTAATCATTGCAGATCTCCCTGATGGAAAATGACGTTCGCTTGCTGCAACAACTATTAGCACTTGGAGATTCCATTCAAGAATTAAAAAGCCAAGCTTGTCGCTGTAGTCGACTATCTTTGAATTCGTTGGAGGAAGAAAATGCTGACGAAGAGGTTCGCAAGAGATAGATAAATTAAATTAATCATATTTCATACAGAAAGACCGCTGTTGGTTGTTGTTGCTGTCATTTCATTCTTAACCAAGTAATGAATAGCTATACTGAGCAAAGAACTAATAGTGAAGAGTGCAAACTTCGTCAGAAGTCTTTGCAAAATTAGCCTGTCACAGACATGAAATAAGCATGCTTAGGTCACAGACATGAATTTGTTAGCAAATGAAACTATTTTGAAAATTCATAAAGTGCTTCAAAAATGTGAAAGTTTTTGGATTAAGAATTATTAAGCACTGGTGCACCTTTGATTTTTCTGATGAACAAAAGAAAAAGCCTGGATAATATGCTGAAAACGAACAGTTTCCTTCTGAAGTGATTGATCCATTTCTTTAAATTTAGGAGTGGTATTCCAATGACACAGTGAAAACAACACTCGGTGATTCGATATCAGCAATTACTAATTTGTACGTCGATGATGAACCAAAGGAAAATCGAAGCAAACAGTATTTTTCTCGCAAAAATTCTGTCCTTCGCATACCAATTCCGCCAAGAAGTAGCAATCGAATGTCGAGAAATGAAAAACTGGTATCGCTTTTAAGCTTTCTTTCTAAATATTTCCACAATCTCTTCAAATTTGTCTGCCTTCAAACAAATCAGTCTAGCAGAAACTAAGAATGAACTACACTTGTAAGTTCATTTAAATTTTAAAGGAAACTAACATAAGAAGCAATATTATTTATGAAGAAGTTCTTTCCAAAAATTGCAACTTTCCATTCTTTTTTCTCTTCAAATTTTCTGGAACGTTCCAATTATTTAATTGTTAGCATCGCCGATTGTCACGATTGTCGCAACGTTGCGGGCAGCTTAATCAACAACAACAGCAACAGCATGAATTGGTGGAAAATTCATCGCAGATCGGAAATGATTTGAAATCAAGAAGAGATCATTCATCGATTATAGTTGTCACTTCTCCTTCGCCGTACCAAACTAAATCATTTCAACTGCGAGCTCCATCAGCAGCAGTAACTATGAAACAAACATTTGGTACCACAGATAGCCGCATTTCCAGCGGTAGCATTGACAGTGGCATTCGTGATGAAAGTTGCAGCAATTCTTCCGCCGATAGTTTAAGCCCTTTTTTAAAAGACGAAAAATCTTAATAACTTGTTGATTATTTTTTTTTAATAAATTTTTTTGAGAAAATGAATAATTTCTAATACTAACATTTCTAAAATCTCTTAAATGAGGAAATCGTTTAATATTTTTTTTTAAAATGGGAACCAACAAATAGCGGGAAAATCCTGGAAGGTTAATTATAAAAATTAACAGTATTTCGTGTAAATTTCATTATCGTAAATGAGACAAAAGTATCTTTGCTTTTGTTCAACTCTTATTGGAAAAGCTTTGAGTTTAAAACAGAAAAGAAGACTCTCAAAAGAAGCAACCACATCCTTTTGAAGTGAAGATGCTCTGAAAAACGAATATCAATAATCGAATGATATTTCCAATTAGATTTCCACTGATTCGAGACTCTTACCTAAGTTTAACACTAATTGATTAATGGTTGTTAATTGGTTGTTTTTCCCATATTTTGCCATTCACATGGTTTAGGTACCAATTTACTTTGGTCAGATTTCTTATAAGTCTGTAGAGAATTCATTTTTTTAAATGGTGCGAATATTTCCTTATATGTAATTAGCAAATTTTCATTGCTTAATAAGGAAAATTAATCGATCTGACTTGATATCTTCTGGATATTTTCACCTTGTAATTGTTCATACTTGCAACGAAGTAAAAGTTTAACTATGATTTATTACACATGAAACAAAATGTACCTGATCTTATCAAAGTAATTAACTCTAGTTGCTAAAATTCAATAACATAAATTAACTCACCGAAGAAGCCGAAAATCCCAATTCTACTCAGCATAATATCGAAATTTAAAGCAATAAACTTCAGTAAAATCACGAAATATTTTCATAATTACTGCCGTAGTAGAATTATGATTCAATTAAATTAGTATTTTGGCAGAATAAGAATCAAATGAAGAATAGTATTGTTATTTTTTAAATTTGCATATTAATTATTTTAATTAAATATCACTTTCTAATTAAGTTTTTCTTAATCTGCTGAAATATAATCCGGATCGGCACATTTCCAGCACGATGATATCCAACCTTTGGTCCATCTGAAGTTATTATCACTTGATTATGCGATGATTAGCAGCCAGTAGCTATGATCTCTGATTTCGTTCATATTTACCTTTCATTGAAAATATATGCAAATAGAACCAATACTTTTTTCATTTATACTGCTTCCATTACTTTGCAAATAAAAAAATTGTCATTTCCTTATTGAAAAATAGTTGCACAAATTTTCGAACTTTCGCAAAATGAATGATTGCTTTAAAGATGAAAAATAGACAAACTTTATTACAAAAAGGAAAAATTCAATTTGTCTTACAGTTTTTTTGATCAGTAATTTACTATTCTGCACTTGTAACACCAGTGAGAAGATTCTTTTCTGTGATTCTTTACTGTAACCTATCTGTAAGAAATTATCTGTAACAATTGTTTCTTCTTCTCTAACACTTTTGTAAAAATAGGATAATATATTTGAGAAGAAAAAAAATTTAGTAAATGTACTAACGCTGTTATTTGTTAAATTATCAACGTTTGTTGTTAATCGATTAAATGTTTGATTATCTTTTCATGACCGCTTGACCACAAACTAAGAAAATTATTATGCTGCAATCAAAGAACTGAAAGATTAAATCAATTTTCCCCTGCGACCAATATTTACCTGATTATTGATTCCAACGCAGCCAATCATTCATTTTTATATGTTAAGCTCTTTGATATTTGTCAGCATCAGGAATGATGATTCACTTATTATTGAATAACAGTATTCATTTATCACTGAATAGTAGTATAGAAAAATGAATAGAATAGAATTACTATTCTATTCATACTCCACAACAAACATGTCAAAATGTACACATTGAGCATTTCTAAACCAGAAAATACGACAGATCAATTACTGGATCAGACAGTTTAGAAATTTAGTTACTGGATCAAACAGTTTAGAAATTTCAGTCCCAAGTAATTTTTCAAATTTATTAATTGGTTATTTTACTTTTTGCATACAAGAATAGAAGTTTAAATTAGCAGAATAGCCCACAACATACTTTATGACAGCATAATATTACAGGTTGTTAGCTTATAAATAAGTTTTTAAAATCTTTCCTACGAAAAAATATTATTTTGGCAAGCTAATGATTGCAAACATTGCTATTATCATTTTTACACACTCTTATCAGTGATATTATTTTTTCATGAAAATCACTGCACGTTCGACCTGTCCATTTTTAGTTTAAAACTAACAAATCTTGTGACATTCACTCATTTGCTATGATATTTTATTTTTGATGTGACATTTGCCGCTTCATAAAATATGTCCTTTCTCTTCAAATCTTAACAAATGAATTATGGCACTAATTGCGGTTATGCTTAAAAAGCAATTTGAGTTACTTTTACTAGTTATGAACACTACAGTATTAGTTGTCAACAATGAATTAAACTAGTCAGACATCAAATTTTTATATGAATTAAGCTCTCTCAATTTCAAACAGCACCAATTTTAAATAAAATTAAAATAAATTAAAATGTTCTTCATTGCAAGTTATCTATCTGAAATGTGGCGGGAAGGGAAAGGGATTATTTTTTTATAGAATTTTACAGAAATTTTCAGGAAAATAAAAGAATAATCGGTTTTTAATTTATCCATCTCGTATAGACCGCATGGAAAATATTTTTCACAATTTCAGTAATTCTCATTCCACTATTCTTTATTTCCTCCCTATTCTATCTTCCGTTATCAGTTTACCGTATCACTCTATTACTATAATATATTTAATAATATTGAAATCATGTCTTTCTTCTTTTATATTTAATCAAATTTTTTTTAGTCAAAAAAAGCTTAACGGTTTGGTTATGAAACTGACTGACACGCTGTTTACATATTTCAAAGTTAGTTCTTTTTTTCAAACAATTTCAACTATTTGTTTTTTTTTTTAAAAAACTTTTTAAAACTCTTTTATTACATAATTTTTGTGCATATATTTCAGGGAAATTTTAATGAAACTGTTCAAGACGGTTTTGAATGCCTTAGAGTTAATGTCCTACCTGTTGTACCGTGCATTTTTTTCTGGCTGTTATTCCCAATTTTTTGCGCACAGATTTATCGGATACGAGTAAAGGGAGGAGTCCGTTCTCGGCTACTACCATGGACCGCTCTATTGATTACTAAAACTGCAAGTTTTCTGTAATAATTTTTTTAAAACTAGTGATGAATGATTTTGAATAATACATTTAAGCACAGTACCGAAAGACCGAAGACCGGAAGACAATTATGTATCAAAGATGGTTGAAAAAAACAACGATAACTATAAAGGGATAGTAAAGCATGTCAAGTTGACTATATATCAAAATATTTTAGGTAATAATGGTATATTTACTAACAAGTTCACTTGCAAGGCTTGCTATTAGCTTATATTATAATGGAAGCAATATGTCAATAATTAATTCTTTGTATCCAGCCATAACGGTGTTGACCATGGTCAGTTTTGCATAGAAATTGGATAACTATATAATCCGGTTTATGCCATTCTATTATTTCAAATTCTATTAAAACCAAACATATAGACTATTTTGTTGTTCAGTTGGGTCTATTCTGTTGTATTTTAATGGCCCGAAAAAACGGCATGATAACTTCCGGAATAATATTCATTACATTGGTACTTTTTGCACTCTGTGGCTTTCCGGAATACTTTTTTGGATGGCAAGAAATTGGCAATTTTCGGGTTTGAATTTTTCATAAAATTTGTTTTTCATGAAATCAAATTTTAGACTTCATTTGAGGCTTGAATAATTTCATGCATAGAAAGTAACAAAATCACCAAGTTCTAATGTTTGTATGAATGAAAATGTTGTAAATCAATATGGATGAGAAATATGAGATCTTCAACGCACAGAGAATTATATTTGATCAGATCAGATCATCCGTAGAGGACATTTTTCAGTCAATAAAAGATCTGGACAAGGCTCGTTTAATCACTGATCAGGTGTGGTATATATTTGTCGTGATCCAGTCATTGTTGTTTTGTTTTGCTGATTACCGAGAGCCATGCCTAATAGAAGCAAGAAAGCAACTGGTATTTTTTTTAATAAGATGAAAGGAAATTCCAAGATTAATACTGATTTGACTTTAAGAAGAGTGGTATCGCAATAAATCAAAATGTATAAGTTTGCCATTTAGATGAAACTATAGTGACATTCTTTTTCAAAGATATCAAAAGCGGTGAAAATTTCAAAATTTTATTATAAAATTTTTAGAAATTCAAAAAATTGAATAGTTAATTACCATTCGTGTATGTTGAGATATAATCAAGAACATAAAACTGCACTTTCTAGATATTGTAATACGCTGTGGTTTACATTCCAAGAAATTTAAATTTTTTTCCATCATAATTCGCCAATAAGTGACAAACACTTATTTCGGCCAAGAATCCGATCAGTAATTTCATTAATATTCAGAATGAAGTCTTTTCAGAATCTGTCGCCTGAACTGGACAGTTCATTCCTGAATCGTTTATCGCTCTGGTGGTATACACCAATTCAAGTTCTTGGTGCTCGGAAAACATTAGTTATTGATGACTTATATCTGCTTGATGAAGGCAACACTGCTAATTATTTGTCTATGAAATGGGAAAAGCTGTGGGATCCCGCTGTCGAGGGTTTGTATTGAAAAGTTTCAAAGAATTCTCAGAGCTCTATTTCACTATCGTTGTCTGAATTAAATAAATTTTAAAAATAGTAAGCTGTTTTGAAATGTAAGAAAACTAAATTAATTAAAACCTAACTTTTTTTCAATTTTAAAACAACGCCATTTTAAACCTTAATATAATTTTTCTCTCAATTTATTTGATGGTATTGAATTTGTTGCAGATTATCGCAGAAGACAGCAAATTTATCAAAGCGAACTGCAAAACGACAGCAATTCTAAATACTCCAGAAAGTTAAACTTTAACTCCAGAAAGTTAAACTTTAATTTAAAAATTTTAAGTTTAGATCTGCATGCTTTTGAATCTAACCATTCTTTCAGAGAAAATGAACCACAACTACCATCAGTCATATGGAGATTGTTTCTAATGTTTCGATTTGAAATTTTATCAGCAGCAGCTATTAAAGCACTATCTGATATGGTACAACTTGCCAACCCATTTTTTCTTCAGTACGTAAATTTTCAGAATCTTGAGGATTTTCAAGAACTGATTTTTAATTATTTTTGTTCTGAAAAACAAGTAATTATACAAATTGTGCACGGCAAGATAAAATGAAAATTTCTTCGACGAAGGATTCTTGCAGGTCCTTTTGAAAGTATTTTTAAAATAGTCTCTAGAGAATAGTCTGATAACTTCATTTAAAGTTCTCATACTTAATACCATCTCATACATTCTATTTGTTCTTGAATTAAATCGTATCTCTCTTCATGAAAAATTTCATTAATTTTATAGCTTATTACTAAAGTATCTTTCAACTGAGAATCATACCTTTATGGAAGGCATTGCCTATGTGGTGGCAATGTTTGCATGCGCTGAACTTCGTTCATTTCTCCTCAATTATCACTTCTACTTGATGATGCGAATAAGTGTCAGAGTTCAGTCCACATTGATTGCTGCTATTTATCGAAAGGTTTATTTCACCTGCAAATATTTCTTTGTTCGCATTTTAAATTTTTACATTCCAAAGCTTAAATTTCAAATCATAAAATATTGTCTGTTGATTTATCAAATTGAAGACTTTACGGCTGTCGAATTCAGCCCGAAAAACCAGAACTGTAGGTGAAATTGTGAACTTAATGGCAATCGACGTAGAGAGATTCCAAGTCATCGCGCCACTTATTCAGCAGTTCTGGTCATGCCCATTTCAGGTTTGATATGATTTGATTACTTAAGTTATAATTTAGGGTCACGACAACTATTAGCATTTTACTTCTGATAATGTCATTTAATACTATTCTAACGTTTAAATTTTTTTATTTGCCTACTTTCAGACCTACTTGTGATTCTATTAATATAGTTATTTATTGCTTTATTGTTTCAATTTCTCGAATTTTTTGTTTGCAGCATTAACTTTTTTCAGATTACATTAGCCTTGATGTATCTTTTTTTTGTAATTGGACTAACAGCTGCCTGTGGTGTTGCTGTCATGATTCTGCTCTTGCCATTGAATTTTATCACTTCAATTATTCTGAAAAAATGGAAGGTTTGTTTGATATATTTCTTTTCTGTCTGTTAAAAAAGTTTTGTTTTATTCTGGAAGAATTCGATTTGTTTACTTTATAAACACAATGCATTTCGCATCATTTTTTTTTTTTAAAATTCAATTCGCATCATTTTTTAAAAAAAATTTTATCCATAACTTTTATTTTTCCTAACTTTTTAGATTGAACAGATGAGCTTAAAAGATGAGAGATTGAAAATTTGCAACGAAATACTAAATGGTATAAAAGTAATTAAACTTTATGCCTGGGAACCAGCAATGGAAGAAGTTGTTAAGCGAATTCGACACAAAGAGCTCTATTTGATTCAAAAAGCAGGCCTATTTAGGGCCCTCATTGATACCTTTAATAGTTCTTCGCCATTCATTGTCAGTTTTCTTTTTGGCTTTAGCTTTTCGAAGTACCAAATATGATGTTGGAATTTCAGGGATTTTATTGAAATTTAAATGGTGATAATAATCAGATATTTAATGAGAGATAAACAGAATTTTTTAAAAGGAATGATAGATTAAGTGGTGTTGTGATAATTACCTGAATTCGATGAATTTTTTATGATCCGTAGAATAATCTCTCCAATCCTTCAAACGGAATGTTGATAAATGATGGGTTTCTAGCAAATCCCAGTCTGTACGGATTTGCTTAATCTTATTCTATCATGTTGTGCTGCATCTCATCCAAGGAAATTTTATGATTTCAGGTAGCAATGCTAACATTTGCGATATATCCCGGTGTGCTTACACCATCAGTTGCATTTGTTTCAGCAACTCTTTTCAATCAATTGCGATCACCAGTAGCATTGATCGCATTTCTGATGAAATATGCAGTAGAGGTGCGCCTTCTTTAGCATTTCGTTGATCGACATTTGAAATATCACCTTATGTTTCTATTCTCTACGTTGTTTTTTGCTTTAGGAAAATTTAAGTTCATACAAATTATTCTATTCTTAGTTATTTCAGGTAGCAGTAGCAAATAGACGAATTAAAAGTTTTTTGGTAACAGATGAATTAAATCCACTAATCATTGATCGTATCGCTGATCAAGGTTGCTTTATTTATTTTATTTTTATCTAGTGAAAAACAAATAAAAGGAAATGTTTAAAAGAATTCATCCAATTGAAAATAAAATTTTAATACGAATGCCATATAGTGTAATAACTGAGGTAAAGGATTACTGCCAACTTCATTTTCATCTTCTTAAATTGAATTAATTTAGATACAAAAAATGCGGTAGAGATCAGAGATGCACATCTAAGTTGGGATATTAGGGAATCGGAAGCAGTATTAGAAATCGATTATTTCATGATACCAAAGCAGGCTCTGATTGCTGTTGTTGGCAAAATTGGAAGCGGCAAGAGTTCACTTCTTAGTGCCATTCTGGGTAATTTACTCCGAGTTTCAAATAAAAATTTTAAATTTTTTTGAAATTCGTTTTTGCTTTTTTTAAATGAATTTCCGTTAAACATAAAGCTTAACCAAAACTGTGCAAATTTAAAAACTATTTGCTGTATCGCTGTTTTTCACTACATCATTTAATAATAACAAAGTCAAGCCTTATTATCTTGAAGGATGTCTGAAATGTCAACTGAAATACTCTCTACTTCCAAAAAAAGTTGCAAGATTTACTTTTCAATCTCAAAACTCTATTTGCTAAAAATTGTTCGAAGAAATGTTGCAAGAATAAATTCCTCTTTAAAGGAAGTCAAATTTGTATTATAGAGGAATGATAGAATTCTTCTAGCCAAATGCAATTCTTCAGTTTAAACATGATGACCGTTTGGGAGATACTTCGTAACATTGGTAAACATTTTTAATTTACTGTTCAAGTCATATTTTTTATGGCAAAAAACTGAACAATTCAATGGATCTGCTTTAGGTGAGATGGAAAAAGTGAGAGGTTCCATCAGTGTGTCTGGCCAAATGGCTACTGTCAACCAGCAACCATGGATCCAGAATTCAAGCCTTCGCGATAATATATTGTTTGGCGAACAGTTTGATCGTGAATACTACGAAAAAGTTATAGATGCCTGTGCTTTAGTAAAAGACTTGGCAATTCTACCAAATGGCGATGCTACTGAAATTGGTGAAAAAGTAAGTGGAACTAAATGTTGTTTTAAACTGAGAAAATGGGGAATGATCAATCAAGTTTTTTTAATTACTTTCTCTTTTTATAACTTAATTTTTAGGGTATCAATTTATCTGGTGGTCAAAAAGCCCGTGTAGCTCTTGCTCGAGCGGTTTATCAGAAACGTGATATTTACCTGCTGGATGACCCACTATCAGCAGTGGATAGCCATGTTGGAAAACATATTTTTGAAAAAGTGATTATTGATTCATTTGTTTCTTTGTTTTATAGAGTTTTCGCGTCATCTTTAACGTAAAAGAAAGGCGCCAGAAACGGAATTGGCTAACGACGTCTCATCTGATGATTTTGGTTTTTTCAGGTTTATTGACCAGCTAAGTGTGAAATACTATTAAATTGCAGCTGTAATATTGGAGTCATTGATGAAGAAAAGGCGAAAGGATTTGTGGGAAGATTTGTAAATCTTTCCACAAATACTGTAGTATCAGATGGAATTTCTATGATTGAATTTATTCAGTAATTTAGTTTTATATGCAAATCAATGAATCTTTTTTTTCTATTCATAGGTAATTGGTCACAACGGATTACTGCGGCATAAAACAAGAGTATTGGTAACGAATAATTTGATGTGTCTAAATGAAGTTGATTATGTTGCTTACATGCAAGGTGAATTGTTAAATTTAAAAATTTTTGAAGACAATGCAAAGGGTGTTTCACCGTTTAATAAACAAACAATTTCCTCGTCTCGACAAATCATATCTGTAAAATATTTCAAAAATAAAGAATAAATTGTGTGCAGAATGAATGACACTGTTCGGATGAAAATAATTAAAACAAAATGGTTTAGCGATTTGCAGATGACAAATTAGCAGCGTTTGGTTCATACAAAAAATTATTGGAGCAATCCGAGAGCTTTGCAGAATTCATCGGTATATGTCAGAGTGAAAATGAAAAAGGACAAGAAATGAAAAGAGAAAGTGAGACGAGTGATACGGATGACACTTCGCATTCAAATAGTATCATTTTCCTTTTCCAATTTTTATGAATAGAATTCAAAATTTTATCACTTGGTCTAAAGTTTGAGAATTATTTCATCTTTGCTAGGGCAATGATTTGATTCTGTCTCCAAACGCAGAATCACGGCCATTGTGTTATCATAACATTTTCAATATTGCATGATCGTGCATCTAGGCTTGAATTTTATATTGCTTTCCGAAGGAATCTCACGATACTTGCTAGCTTAATTTCTTTAAGAAAAGTAAATTGCAAGTTATCTGGTTAATATTATAGGAAACAGAGCTTCTCAAGTGCAAATCAAAATTCATTTTTCCAGAGTTTTCTGTTTTCAATCAACTATTCAGGCGAATTTTCAAATTTTTATTGTAGAATGCGAGGAATCGGAAGCTGACGATATGAACAAAGAGAATTCCGTTAGGTATGGTCTTTGAATTTCATTACTTTTCCGGCTTAGATAGTAAAATAAATATTTTAAATTAGATTAAAAATCTGACAAATTGTTCAAATTGTAACATGTGTGTGTATTTTTCTTATTGCATCGAAAACTAATGTTCCATTATGAAGTGAAACCTTCCTTCAACTCAACACTCAAAAACTAAGTTTTTAACACACACTATTGGATATAAAAAACTTTTCCTTTCTAAGAATTTCAACAGCATCGACACCGGATCGAGAATCCTCATGTAATTTCTATCATTCCTCCGTAACGAATTCGCTTTTTGAATCATCGAATAGCTCAAAAAATGATGATAAGAAAGAAATTGGGAAAACTATTATAGCTGAGAAGGTTGAAGTTGGCACGGTAAGTTTTGTTTGAAATATCCGCGAGAAATTTGCTTTTTGAACAATAAATAAAGTAGAAAAGTTGCTGAAATGCTCGAAAATTTTAATGTTATTGTTCAAGCAGGTATAATTGAAAATTAAAATGACTGCAATTAAATAGAACTATAAGTGGCAAACTCCTCAACAGTTCATCTTTTCTTATCTGGTTTTTAAGAATGGCTAGTTGTCAGATTAGGAATAAATAGTACAAAAAAGTTTTTAAGGTGAAACTTAATGTTTACGCGTACTACGTTCAATCAATAACAGTTTTGTCCTCATTTTTCATTCTTGCTTTCTTCGTACTTCATGGAATTTTCCAGACAGGTCGTGGATTATGGCTATCTAAATGGTAGGCAAATTATTTGAGGCTTCTCATAGAATATTTACAAAAAATCGAAAATATTGAAGCATAACTTCTTCTTAGCATATACTAATGGTTAATTTGCTAATCAGTTTCGTAATCTTTTTGTCTACTTCATCTCATCTGGTCATTGTTTCAATTTGCAAAATTATAAAATTTTTTCTTTTTTTTTTTGGTCGAATGCAAATGAAGCATCGATAAACGATTCAGAGACGAAGCAACTTTCTTTTACAGTAGGATTTCGCATACATACTGCTCTTGGCTTCATTGAAGGTTGGTCGAGAGTAGTTGTGAGCTTTCTGGAAAATTGCTATTATTTTTCGGTTCTCACTTAATATCAAAAATAAGATTTCTTTTTTACTGGGAATAAACCGGAAAAGGAACTCAGTTCATAGCTAAATTTAAAAAACCAAAAATCTTTTGTGTTTATCAACATTGCTTCTTGACATAGCATGCATTCATTATTTTATTAGCGACAAAATAGCGATGATAACTTTTTTTAAGGCTTGTGTTTCTTTTGCTCAATGATATTTTTGGTGATAAGCGGGCTTCGAGCATCAAAAAATCTTCATACATCGTTGTTACACCGCTTATTGCATTCATCGATGTCGTTCTTTGATGCGACACCTGTTGGGCGCATTTTGAACAGGCTTGGCAAGGTTTGCATGTTGTAAAATCGATTCGCTGATTCATCAAATTAAAAAATTCATTAAAATTCACTAGCTTTTCATAGTTTAAAATTTACTAATCAAAATAAACTTTTTACTTGATTAGTCGAGTACGATAGAAATAAGCTGAATTTTATCAAGTTAAATATTCACTTGCCGAGTTCTTTTTCATCACTTTTAAATTTTTGCATATTTGTTTATTTTATTAGCTGTTCGAGAAAAGTCCTATCTGAGAAATTTAAAATGATTCCTATAGTTGTTGGAAAAGAGAATTCTGAATGAAATTAACAATGATCTGTTTGTCCTTTCAGTTTAGATCTTTTCCAGGATATCGATGTGATTGATGAGTCATTGCCAATAATCTTTCGTTACACTTTTCAATGCGTTGAAAGTATTATCACAATATTAATCACAATAATTATATTGATACCTTTTTTCGTTATCACTGTTATTCCTCTTGCGCTTCTCTTATTCACTTCTCTGGTATGTTTTCTCAACTCCATAGATTTGCTTACTTGTTTTGATAAAAGCAACCTTTTTTAATTAAAAATTTTTAATTAATTAAAAATCACTTGCAGCACTTTTATCTCCCAACTTCTCGACAGATAAAACGATTGGAAAGTATCAACTGCTCACCAATTTATCAACATTTCGAAAAAACAATTCGAGGCCTTACATGTATAAGAACTTTCGGAAAGGTAAGGTCAAGCATATTTTATTATCAATTGATATTTCGTCGGATTAATTTTACTAACACTAAAAATGTATGTAACCTTTATCCTTCATAAGGCAGCAATTGTTTTTCTCTACTTTTCTTCATTATAATCTTTCTTATTATTGTCAACCATAATTGGAGACATAATTGTGGTAAAAATAAATTATTAGATAATTGTATGGGAAAACATGCTTAATATTGATGTTATATTAGTGATTCTAAGCTCACTGACAGCATGCTTTGATTTTTCTCGCCAGTACTATCTTGAGTTGAATTTATTCCTAATTTCGTGATTATCCTAAACTAGTGATTAACTTAGTTTCTTTTTCCAAATCTCTCAAGTTATTTTGAAATATTTCCATACATAATTAGCAGTGTAGTACAGGTGCAAGAATTTTGCAATTTCATGGAAACGCACGTTGATTGTTTCATACGTTGCAAATATTCCAATATTCTATCGAATCGTTGGTTAGCAATACGTTTGGAATTTATCGGGAACTTTGTTGTGTTTTGTGCAGCACTACTTATAGTTCTCTCGCAACGTTGGGGTGTTGCAGTGGATGCCGGAATGGCTGGAATTTGTATTAGTTGCGCTCTAAATGTAAGGCATTTTTTCCTTATTATAAGACATATTTTATTAATATATTGAAAAGTTAGCATTCATTTCTGTTATCCTAAATTCCAACGTTTTCAAAATTTGAGAAGAAAATTCTCACTTAAAATATCGTGAATTAATGATTCTATGAAATTCCTGTCATTGTTGACATTTCATTTCGTGGTGTATTTATTACAGATCACGGATGCGCTAAATTTTGCTGTGCGACATATCAGTGAATTGGAAATGAATATAGTAGCCGTTGAACGTATAAAAGAATATGTCGAAATACCAATCGAAGTTTGCAATTATATCCCACTGAAGAATTTTCTCACTTTATTTGGCGATCTAACTCGAAATAGCTAATAATTGCTCACATATCCATTTTTATTTAAACAAATCGCTTTTTAATTACTATGATAAATTTTTAGGCCGAATGGCGAGTTGACCATTTTAAGCCAAAAAAAGATTGGCCATCAAAAGGAGAGATATCATTAAAAAACTATTCAACGCATTATCATCCGAAACTTGATTTTGCTTTATATCAATTGAATGCTTTCATTGCGCCGGCTGAAAAAATTGGTATTGTTGGTCGTACAGGCGCAGGCATGCCTTTAATATTCATCTAATAATTTTTAGAAAATAATGACCGAATATGGACCTTTCACAGAAACAATGTTTATTTTTTCATAGTCAAGTTTTATGGCAATTTTTTCAACCTGCATGGTGTATTTGAAGCACTTATATTAAACAAATAAAAGTAATTTTAATTAATCTCAGATTTTAGGTAAAAGCTCCTTAGCACTGGCATTGTTCCGAATTATTGAACCGGTCGAGGGGACAATTATTATTGATGATGTAGATGTTTCAGTTATAGGCCTGCATGATCTTCGCTCGAATCTCGCAATCATTCCACAGGTTATTATTTCTTGAAAAATTTGGACTTAAACAGCAAAAATTTGACAGCAATTTCCTCAAATGAAATTGCCATTTTAATTTTACTCTTTTATTTTAAAAGCAAAACAATTTGTTTTTGCTATTCTTTAGCATTGTTTAAAATTCAGCTCCTACCAACTCCAACTGTAATTTCAGGATCCTGTGCTATTTTCTGGAACACTCCGTTTTAATTTGGATGCATTTCAAGCATATTCTGATCAGGAAATATGGACTGCTCTGGAGTTAGCGCACTTGAAAACATTTATATCAAATCTTTCTGGAGGCTAGTTAAATTTTATGATAGCTCTATTGGTGCACAAGATGATTCTTAAGTTGACACATTAGCAATGAGTTTTTGACATTAAAAAATTGTTCATTGATAGTAGTTTTCAAGTATTAAAAATGAAAATTGTCGGAAATTATCCGAGCGCTAAAGTGCGAAAAAAATATTTGAAAATATCCCATCCAGTTAAATTGAAAGCTTCGAATTTTCAAGTTATAAAGCCATCAAGAATAGTTGGGAATGATTTTTAATTTACTTTTACAGGATTGCAGCATCGGATCAACGAAGCAGGTGAAGGTATCAGTGTTGGACAACGACAACTGATTTGTTTGACTCGTGCACTTCTTCGTAAGAGCAAAGTTTTGGTCCTAGATGAAGCTACAGCTGCTGTAGATCTAGCAACTGATTTATTGATTCAGGAAACAATTCGTCGTGAGTTCTACGACTCAACTGTCCTAACCATTGCACATCGTTTGAACACTATAATCGATTATGATAGGTACTTCAATTCTCTTTAAACAATGAATAAAGGCTTAAAGTTTCTGTTAAATCTTATTTGTTTTATTGTTTGTTATGAAATTTTCACAGTTTCTCACTTCCTATATTCTTTTTCCATAAGTTATAGCTTGCATAAAGTTTCTCAAAACACCTTGTAGCGGTGAGAAGCATGAACATGAATTTCATTTCGTAACTCTTACTCAAGTATTAAGTTAGCCTTCTTTCAGAATTATGGTCCTTGAAAATGGTTCAATACGGGAATTTGATTCACCACAGAATTTGCTCAACAATCGTTCTTCAATCTTCTTCTCTATGGCACAAAAAGCTCAAATCGTCATTTAAATTTTTGTTTTCTTACAAATTCCGATGATATTTAATAAGTTTTGCTTTCGAAAATGTGGTCAGTAATTGTCCCTCAAACGGATTTCTCTATAATTTTGTGCCTTGTACTACTCGCAGCTGTTGATAGAACTTACAACAACGAAGATGTTTGCACACTCTCTCCAGACATAGACATCGTGTTGTGATGCCTTTAAGTGATCTTTTGAACAAGAAAAGGAAGATTCAACGTGACCGTCATAGGTAACATGAACTGTTTTGAAATAAACAAAACAGATAATGAAAGTTGCAAATAACTTTGGAGTATTTCTAAGTGACTCTATGCACAACATATTGTTGTGATAGAAGTATAAAACTTTAAAATGTTTTCTTTAAATTTCATCAATGGTCATTACTTTAGTTTAATGTGCAAGAGTTACTATATCTTTTGAGAATGAAAATATTTCATCCGTAAAGCATTCATAGCATGATAAAATTCGACAGATACTTCAAGTTTGAACTACTCCATACTTGTTTTCATTCAGTAATTGCAAATTAATCTTTTTACAAATCCGAAGAAGAATCAATTTTTTTTTTTTTTTAACTGAAAGCTTTAATGTATAATGAAATACCACGAGTGATGCTAGAAATTATATTGTATTTAAAAACAGCCTCTACAGTTTGTACTGTAACATTACCAACTTAAAAGGGATTTGATTTAGCTGTGAGTAGATCAAAAAATCAGAATAACTGGATTTATTTCGAACGAAATGATAATTTAGCAAAGTCACAGAGGCCAGAATTGAAAATGATAAGGCATCAAAAGAAAAACATAATTTCATAGAGTTGTTTGCAATTCTCAGTTATTGTTGATCTTTGTGTATTTATTTTAACTAAACTCATCCATATCAGCAGACTGCGACGATGGGTCATCGATTTGAAATAGCATTGGATTTGATAATCCGTGACTGATATCGCTTATTGGTACTGATTGCTGAAACATTTCCCGTAAAAAAAAATATTGATAAGAAAATTTAAATATGTACAAGAAAATTTACTGGTACAATCAGAATATGATTTCGAATTTAAAAGAATACTCTAATTAAGTGTTACTAATAATGAACCAAATTTTCAAGGCATGATACCAAGAATAATACTTAAATTCTATCATTCTTCTTCACTATTAATCTGAGTTTTTTGTTTAAAAATATTTTGTAGAACTCCATAACTGTATTCTTATTGAAGTCATCATCAGTTAATTTCAAGCCAGCATGGCTACCATTTATGTCACCCTCAACTGAATGTATTGGTAGTTGTCGTCGTTGTTGATGTAGCAAAGGCAGCTGCTCTTGATTATTAGTCTGAAAATAAATAGTAAAGATCAGAAATTAGGCTCATCAAGATTTGCTCGGCCAAACATAGCATATCTTCAGTGCTAGTATTACCAAATATAGTACTTACTACTGGTTTGACTATAAGATTTTCAGGCTTTTTCCAGCTTTCACTGTCAAAAATAAATGGTGCAACTGTTCGGGATACATTATCATCTAGTCCACTGGAAACAACTGGTACACTTGGACTTTGTTGAAAAGCTTCATTTGACAGTGTATTGATTTGTGATTGCATCTGCAATGCAAAAATGGCTAATGTGCAGTTTCAATGCTTTTCTGTAAGATAGCATGAAAGTTTTGATGAAACTGGTATAGAATATCGTTAAACAATATTTACAAATTTATTTAGGAATTGTCCAACCGTCTATGACTGTAAGGTCTGAGATGACTGAGATTTAATTTAATATTTCGCTTTGTACGAATGTGTTGACCGCAAAACAATATGTGAAATTCTCGCAAGCGTTCAAATAATTTCAGAGGTAATCAGTGCAATATTCTTAATCATAAAAGTATTTTGAAAATCGGAATTTATCAAGCAGAAATAAAAAAGCTATCTCATGTACCTCACGCTGCTGTGACTCAGGACCTCGATCTTGTGTTTGTTGCATTATGGATTCCGTCGCTTCTAATAACTGTCCAGTGTTTGCAATTGACCGCTGCTGTGACTGCTGTTTTATGTTACGCCAGTATCGTGTCCAATAATCATTTGCAATATTATTGTAAACATTGTTAGTGTTATCATTTGGAAAAACAGCCTGAGCCATTCTTCCATCCAAATTATCTGCAATATTTGCCTGAAAAAGATTGTCATTTATCATCACTTTTCTTTTTTTTTTTCTCTCTTTCTTCACAGTTATTTACAAGCAGTTTAACGAATTTAAATAATAAAATTAAAACAGTCGGTCTTTACTTAAATCCTCTTAAACATTAAAAGCATTAATTCCTTTTTTACATAATATTTTTTTTTTTTTTTGTAATAGCAATAATTTTCTATAATAACAGTAATTAGTGCTTGACTTCTCCGAAAATGATCCGCACATTAAGAAAATAACTTCAAAAGATCACTTATTTGCTGTTGCCATCTAACAGAGTTGATTTTAGTTCATGCACGCTTGCTATGAGTGATTCAAGGATCATACTTTACAATGAAAACTTATCAAGCAACTAACGATTTAGATATTTTATTGATTCTGAATGATCAATCCGTCTGCCAGAAAGTTTTGCTTCATACTTAAAGTCGAGCCTATTTTCAAGGCAATTATTTGTAATTTTCGGAATGTTTACCCTCTGAATATTCCAATCATTATTGTTCTGATAATGGTTCTGATCCATGCTTCCTTGCAATGTTTGAGAATATGGGGACAAAAATTGCTCTTGTTGGCCTTGTCCTTGCCATCCATTTTGCGCCCACTGATTGTTTGCTCCATTCTGAATATTATTTTGCAAGTTATTTCCCATCTGAACACCATCCTGCCATGTTTCCCATGTGGACAAAGGATTTTGTTGCATTACAGATGTGGGCAAATGGTTGTTGGACCATTGAATACTTCGCCATTCAGCAATTTTTTCGTTATTATTCTTGTTGTAGGTAGGAATAGGCCATTGCCAAGGGTAATTCCACTGCTGCTGTTTGCTAATCTGTTGACCCAAGTCCAAAAGACGAAGTTGCGCTGAAGTGCTCCATGCCATATTATTGTTATCATCCGAGGTAGAAGTTAACAGCTGTAACTGCTGTGGTTGCAAAAACGGTCCCAGTATCAGCATTGATCCACTCTTAATCTTATTATCTTGCTGTGATCCAAAGAACTGATTTGCTGGCATTTGGCTAAAAAAATATAAAATTCGAGCGCAGATTCTGATTTAATAGCTGCGAAAACTTTTTTGATACCTTGATTAGGCATAATACATTTCAGACATTAACTTTACTGAAGTATTGAGATAATACTTAGTTATTTGATCTTTTTATTATTCTGAATTTGAGAAATTTCGCCCATACCTTTCATCATTGTCAGCTGCATTCCAGTGCGAAAGGTCAGGTAACGGAAGTGAACGAGAAGGTGCTAGGAAATCAGCTGGTTTCGGCTCAATAATTCTTGGTTGGAATTGCCTTTCATATAATCCGTCAAGTGGCTATAATAGTTTAATCTAAGCATGTATAGTGCCATTGCTTAGTACATAAAATTAAATTCATGTAATTTTGTGGAATTTTAATTACAATATTTCAAAACCAATATTATTGTTAAATAGTTTATATGTCTGGTAAGTACAGTGAGTGTGTTAGAATGATATGTTAATAATTAATTAAATGAGAATTTCATTGAAATTAACGCACATTGACCTGTTTCGGTTCATAGGAATCCACTTGTAACAACTTGAGCTGCATTACGCCTTCAATGCCAGATTTCTCGGCTTGGTCCTTGATTTTTGGGATAATTTTGCGCAAGAAGTCAATACGAGAGTCCTGGAATAGAAAAATACTGATATCTAGTGAATTTCTAAATTATCCTTTTCCATCTCTCAGCGATATTTGATAGTCATTTCGAATAATTGCCGTGCTAAACTTGTCGAAATCAAATAACAGATATTAATAATTACAGAAAATATCGCAAATAAATTTAAGAGCATATTCTGACAACCGACAATGTAAGCTTGTTTCAAGATTCTGTTTCTATATATGTGCATTCCAGCGCAAAAATATGCAGGACATTAGTACAATAAATAAATCAATCAGGAATCATAAAATATTTCACGTATTTTTGCTTGTCATTATGAATTGAGAGGAAACAACGGATTAATTTGTTAGAAACTTACTACAATTTGTGGTAAACCAACTGATGATCCCAACTCTAAGCGTTGTGATGATGTGTCGTATGCTGCCTGTCCACTTGTTTGAGGTTGTTCTGCCTGCGCTGCTAATGCCGCTGGTGCATTGTTTGAATTTTCAGAAACTGTTAAAGATCTATAAAACGATACTATGCTACCTGCATTGCATTTTCTGTGTATGTTGGACTCTTACTTTCCTCAGGCCTCCTTGCCTCACTTTTTTAAAGTATTTCAGGTAGAATATTTTTCGACTAAGTAATCTGAATGAATTCAAAGAAAATTAATTAAAGAATCTATTCGCCAAATCTCATCTAGATCTTTCTGTGATTGGATGGCATTCTCTTATCATATTTCATGAAATCATTACCGTTGTGGATTGAATGATTGCATTATACCAGAATTCATACAGTGGCTGCATCCCATTCGATGCTTCATTTCAAACCTAAATTTAAAGGCTTTAAAAAGTGAAAAATTTTTCGATCTTTCCAATTTCTTTAAGATTGAAAAAAAAACCTTGGAATTCAAATATAAAATTCAAAGTTTTCATTATTTGAATATAAAAGCTTTAATGTTTACTTGATTCAAGTAAACATTAAAGTAAACGTTTTCGTTTTAATACAACTACTAATTACTCAAATTACCATATGTAGTTAATTTCAAAAAATTTGATTATTAATAAGTATTATGCATTCTTAAAATACCGAAATGATGACAAATGGCTTTTGAATGGCAAATATTTCGTTAGTTTATTAATGTCAAGAAAACAGCTATATGTCTAAAAGTTCTCTCATTTCTAGCAATTATAATTGCTTTTAATATTTCCTCGCTACTCTGCTCAACTTGCATTCAAACAAACGCATATATAAGGGAAATTACCAGGGTAGTCCCGAATCGTTCGGTCTATAGTGTAGCAATTTGCTGACAATAGCTGCAGACAAAAGCATAAAGAATAGCGCTCCCACACACATCACATAATTCTGAAAATTAAAGTCGAACATAATTCTGAAAAAAAATTAAAGCCTAATTGAAAGTCTTAATTAAGCTTTATTGAAGCTATTACATCGGAATTAATCAATACAAGGATATTTTCGTAGATTTTATGAAAGAACAATTGTGAAACAGAAAGGATTTTTTAAAAAAAATTTCTGTCAGTCTAAATTATCTCTAAAATGCGTAAATAGACAAAGTTTTAAAACTATTTTAGGACTCTTACAGTAAAAGCATCAGGGTTACTGCCACATCAGAACTTCCGTCTACTGGATAGCCCATAATTATATGATCCTAGTGAAACACTGGTATTATTCCTTGTGATAAATAGTAAAATAGCATGCACAATACCTTATGATCCCGGTGAACTGATTCCCATATGATCTTAGTAAAATATTGGCAAAACAAGGTAAAATAATATGTTGCATACCTGACATATGGACCTTACATTTCTGGAATGTACACAGATAGTATCAAGGAGGATGAAAACAGTTAAGAGAATATGCGAAAATGATTAAATATAGTACTAAACAAATATTTCTAGCACTTATTCTCGACTGTCACTTCCAATTTAATATTTTTTGTAATACTATCTGATTGTGAACGTCCCGATGATCATAAATACTTTACGATACCTTGCAAATATCTTGCAACGCTATATATTTCTATATAAAGAACCGTTTACTTTATATGAAGTTCGCTTTTTCTCGACTGTAATAATGGGTGTTGGTGCCAGAGTAACTGCATCGGGAGAAATAGGACTATCTTTGATCGGTAGTTTTTCGTCTATACCAACAGCAAATATTTTCATTTTTTCTGCAAATACAATAAAACGAAATTTTTGCCCTTATTTCTGGTCTTTCAAATAAGCGCATAATTAATTCGTTTAATGCACGATTCAGAAAATACAACACTTTTTTTACAAAAGTTTAATAAATCGTTGCAAAAAGTTTGTCGAAAAGTCAAGTTTCATCAAAGCAATTGAAACTAAGATAAATAATCTCAGAGGACAAGATAGAGTAAGAAATGAGTGTTTATGGTAAAACTGTTGCAAGAAAGTTTGCAAAAAGGTTTAGCGAAAAGGCTTGTGGCGAAAGGCTTTTAAGACTACGGTGACACTTTTTTGAACAAATAACTCGTTGCTTTCGCAGTTTTCTTCCAATAAAAATCTTCAAAATAAATTTTTTAACAATCAATGAGTATGTTTGGTGGCAAGTAATAATAATTTAATAACTAATATTTAACACACATATCAGACGGATATCAAATTGCACGACAGAATTTTTGTGAGCAAAAAGAAAATAGTTGCACGTTACAAATTTTATCCAGAAAACAGAATCGAAACAGTCTAATTAAATTAAGTGCAAGTAGTTTCATTATTTTTTGAATGCAAAAAAAAAAAAGTCTATTGAAATCGTACTATACACAGTAACATGAAGCGAATGAGTGTAGTAAGGTATCCTACGATATTTTTAATACATAGATTGCAAATAGAATTGCAATAAAATAGATGATGTAACGATGAGAAAAGCTAACAATACAGTATGACATTCAACAGAATCATATGATCGTAGGTCATTATTTAAATATCATCGAATATCTGACCAAGAAATCTGACAGAATCATACGATCGTAGGTTATTATTTAAATATCATCGAATATCTATTTGACTAAGAAATCTGACCTTTCTTAATTTTTTACGTTTCAATTTTCAATCATCATTTACTTATTGCTTTCTATGGTTCTTTCCCGAAAGTGAAGAAGTTTAGGAATCTGAAAAACCCACCACATGTGGCTTATCTAATGGTAAAAGAAATATATCGTATCGAGTGATTGAAGAGTATTGAAGATTCTGGAAAAAAAGTTTTCCAATCTTTAGCAATTCAAAAATCTTTTCCTCTCTTTTCTTCCAAATTTACTTTTTTCTAATTACTTATCTCTCAATTAAGAAAAGCTAAATTTTCGACAGCTATGTGAGATATGAAGAAGGATTAATCATCTTGAGAAAGTACACACACACACACACACACATATCCAAACAAATACGTTGCACAGAACAGAATATTTGTGTTTTGAGGCAAAGACGAGGTAGTATGTGGATGGAGGGTTCGATACAACAACACTTGAGAAACCTGTTTCTGTTCTGTGACCCCAGCTCGGCTGTACAACTCCTACTTCGAGACCTTTCACCCTATCATCGATCCTTTGTAATCTGCAATAATGCCAGCGATCCTTCGGATATTTATTCATCCATCCGTTTATTTATTTATTTCATTCCTATCCTATTCTTGAAATTAAAATGAATTGTATTGATTTCTTCTTCGTTCTCTATTGGTGATCCCGTCTTATTGACCCTGTGACGAATTGTTGACAGATATTTCGACTCACTCATTTATTCATTATTAGATACTACTGCTTAAAAATTAATGTTAGCTTCTTTTTTTAAAAAAAGAATATTCGTACTTATTCGTTTTACACTTTAATTCAATTTTTTCATTATCTTTCTGACATTCAGTAATAAAATGAGAACAAGAGGTTACCTTGTTTTTAGGTTATCTGAGAGGAATTGAGTTGAAAAAATTGAAAAAAAATTTTGTGAGATATCTGAATGGACAAATTCATTTAATTTAAACTGTCAAGGTTAAAAATTGTCGTAATTACGGTTTATGAAAACAGCTTGAACTCGAACTCTGAAATATAAATTATGTGCAAAGATGGGAGGAGGATCCTTGTAAATCATCAAATATAGGTCACTACTTTTTCCAAGAAAATCTGTAAATATTAATTATTTTATACAACGGCCAAAATTCCTACAGAAAAAATTAGTTCTCCGAAAACTTAATTTTTTGCAAACAACTATGACTAAAGATGTAACTGTCATATAAGCATTTCATGCGTTAATTTCCAAAACATGAAATGTTCTAATTAATGTAATCGATCTGTTTGTATGCCTTTACATCGCATTAATTTTCTAAATACTATCCTTTTTCCGGCAAATCTGAAAATCACTCTACCGTATGCCATCCAGGTCACCTGAAAGCAAAATTTTATAATTTCCAAATATTGTCCTCATTCTTCCAGAAGAAAATACTTGATCATAATCGGGACATTTCCATAAAAATGAAATAAAAGAAATGAAATGAAAATTTTGTTTGAAATTTAGGGATTAATCTTTTCTGCTGAAAGGATAAATAAAAAAGAATTAATTCTTGCATAGCAAAGTTGCAAAATATATCGTTTTTATTGATCAATTCAGTGATAAGCGAAAATTTCACAGAAGTTTGGATAAGAATAGAGCAAAAATTACACTGACCTTTGCAAGGATGCTAATAGCAATAACTGTGAAAATAGCGGTGGCATAAAAGCGGTAGAAGTGCTGATGAAGAAGATTGTCCAGGAGGAATAGTTGGAGGATTTCTGGAAGTGATCTGATAAATTATCATTATCATCATCATTGTGGTCACGTTGTCCCCATCACAGCAGCGATAATAGCAAGAAGAGTAATGGTATTCGACCCTTTCTGAATAGTACTGCATTTTTGAAAGTAAATTCTTTAGGAAGTATATTATGAAAAAGGTTTTGATGTATTTTTAATAGAAATTTTGCTTTGTAAAATAGCTTTTGAAATGAACATTTCCTTATGAATGCTTCAATTTGAATGCAAAAGAATTTTATTTCCCACAATGGTATTGAGAACTTCAATTCCTTATGTGTGAAAGTTTCTTCCAAAAGTTTCAATTGAATTGAAGTGGAACAATGTTTGGCTTTAACAATTAGTTTTCGAGTCTATGACATTTGCTGGTGAAATGAACATTTATTTGAAAGTTCATTTTGCTGGTAAAATGAACAATTATTTGAAGTTCTTTTTGCTAACAAAAAAAGCAAATAATAATTTGAAATGGAAGCGAAACTGAATCTAATCTAAATATATGGAGAATGTTCAAAATTTATACATAATGTATTATTCGTATCTTTGACCCAAAAGTCGCGTCTGTAATTATTTTTGATACGAAAGAATAAGAAACTTCGTATGTTCGTTTTACGATTTATCTCTAACTAATCCTTAAATAATCATTGTTAAGTAACCAGAGTCGTTCCACAATAATCATTTAAGTTAAACTAATCTGAGTTGTGCATTTAGGCAGAATCAATTAACAAGAAAGAACCATTTAGGCATTTCTATTTCTTATATGTATCTTATCACTTTTAACATCTACAATAAATATGCGTAGAAAATTTTTCTTTCTGGAAGAACAAGTTGGCTGAAAATTTTTGCGTCTATTTTTAACGAAAAACAAATGACTTAAAATCAAAAAAATTGTGAGGAATAAAAAATTTTACAAACTTTTTATCTTTAAAGGACAATTATCATTCTTTTCTAAAGCAATTAATCCCCCGAATATTGTTGACCGTTATCTTTCTGTCTCAGCTTGGCTTTACAGTTAAATTAACAAGAAAATAAATTGTCCTGAAATGGATTGTCAGATGATAACATAGTTATCATTAGTAGATTCGCTTTAATGAATTTCACTGCAACTAACTCAAACGATCTTTAGGCACTAAATATATTTAGAGATATTTACAGTAACTAAACCAAACCAATCGACTCAAACACGTCCAAAGTTAATCTAATTACATATTTTATGAAGAGCGAAAGTTGATACAAAAAAGCAGGTAAATATATAGAGAGATAAGTAGATAAACACACAGTTAAGATAGTTTGATGATGGCAATGGTCTATTTTCAAAACTTTTTCGTTGCAGTTAAATGGATACTAAGAAAAGAAAGTTAGGTGCAATTCCAATAAAAATAAATACTTAACATTAGCAAAAGTAAAATGTAGTAGTGGACAGAAATGGCAAAGCATAATTTTTGGATTCATTCAAACATTTCTAATAATCGATCAGAAAAAAATGTTCTGAACATTTTACTGGAAAGTAATCCTTCTATTTCAGGCAATTCGATATGTGCTAGAAGCAGCAAAATCAGCTTAGCTCAATCTGGGAAAAAAACAATCGTGATATTGGCTTTTTTGATAGGTGTTTAAAGTACAGCAGAATATGATGTCAAATATCAAATATATTTTGAACTTTATTATATTATTAGAAAATCACAAGAAACATACTGATAGATTTTAATGTTAAACATGTCAAAATGCAAAAATTCATTATATTTGAGGGTTTTTAAATCATTGTGAGGACAAGAAAATTAGCGCAATAGTGTTGAAACTTAAATAATTTATCCTAAGAAAAACTTCATTTGATGTAAAGCTCTTTTTTAGAGGATGAAATTTAATTTTTAATTAGCGATGATAATTTAGAAGTTCATTTATTTCTTGTTCATCGTGAATTTGACGAGTTTCAGCAAATGAAAAACGAAAAATTAGTATGAATTTGTTTGAGACTAAAGAAGTCTTTCTAAGAAGTTCAGATGTCTCTTTTAAGACATGAAGAATCAAAAATGTGCGCAAGAATTTTCCAGGATTTTTGCTTTGGTGTTTAAATTTTTTAAAATATGAATTTGGAAACAATTTCTCCTAACTTTTTGATAATGATTGATAAATGAAAAACAGTTAACTTTGGAAGTGAAAAAAAATGATTATTGAAAGCGTGAAATTCCTTTTTCTCTCCGAGTTAACTTTTTCTGAAAAATCAGTAAGTTTTTTTCTTGTAAGAATATCATCGCGAATTTCGGATAGGACCTCATTTTTCAAAGAATTAATTTTGGGATTTCTTTAATTTTTTCAATTGTCACCGTCTTCTGCTTTGTCCTATCCTATT
Source organism: Mansonella ozzardi (assembly GCA_029876185.1). NCBI lineage: Eukaryota > Metazoa > Nematoda > Chromadorea > Rhabditida > Onchocercidae > Mansonella > Mansonella ozzardi. Next base: position 54,733 of record JARVGP010000194.1, read on the forward strand.
TTTTTGTGTGCAGAAATCATTTTTCAGCAACAAATTCTACTCTCTTTCAAACCTCATTTACAATCCTGTTTTATTGCTATGTCAACTAGAATTAAATGTTACATTATAAGTCCTACGTTAAAAAACCAGCTAAAGTTATTAAAAATTTCGTCGTTCTGTATAAAATGATAGAATCGAAAAATTATCAAAAAATACAACATGCGACATGATGAGATCCTGTCATAGAGTATTGTAAAAATACTAACACTCTGAAATTTTGCACAAAAGGTGAATCCTGGAATCACGCAGAAAGTTTTGAAAATAGGCTTCAAAAAAAAATTTATGACAAATTTATGAATCATACTATCATAGTAGGCAAGAATTCTGGCAAAAGGAACATATGAAATAAACAGAGAGTTAGCCGATGAATTCTTGACTAGTTTAGGTAAGTAACCCTATAAAATTCAGATGGTAGATAGCTAGCTGTCCGGAATTTTGATTCATCTCTCATACATTCAACCAGCTTCTGCACATAATTATTGCGTATATCATATTATTGTGAGAGCCCATTTTAACTAAATTCGAATGTTGAATGAGGAAGAATGATTGAGCAGATAGAAATGAGCTGCTTTGAAATGAAGTTTACTAGTGGGCTCAAATTCGTCGGTTGGTCGCTTAATTTCTATGCATTCATTATCCATCAATTATACAAACAAATGACCTACTGTGGATGCCACACCTCTTATACCAGTTCCTTTCCAATACTTCTGTTGCAAATATCTATTTTCACTGTGTAAGAAATACATGTAATTGTGTTAAACAATTTCATAATGAAAATAAATACATTGTAAAATATTGATCGATCTAACTTTATTTATTTTAGGATAGGAAACATTTTGTAATAACCAACAGCAATAAATCTTAAATGAGCCGAGATAAAAGATGAAAGTGATTTGAAAATGGAAAAATTAATCAAAATGAAAATATATGAGATTGGAAATGATTAAAAAAATTAAAGGTAATAATTTATGGTTATTTTTAATGGGATAACATAATTTGATTTTAAATATTTTTTTTTTTTTACATACCTTTAACAACTATCCATTAATTAAAACCAGTATTAAATTGTGTAGTAAAAACAATTATCATTTTTTGACTAACAATTCTTAATATCTTTTAGAAATTCATTCCATAAATCAATTTAACCATGCAATTGGATTCCAGAGATTTCTGAAGCATAAGCTAATTCATTACAAATTAACTAAAAAGTGACAGGAAACTGATATCATCGGCAATTGGCTCAGAAACTTTTGAAAACATTGGCAAAATTAATGAAATAACAATTATGATCTAATGGCAAAGATAATAGTATTACAGCACAATGACAGTGATTATTAATTATCCAATTGTGATCTTCTCGCCTCCTCTCCCTAATTTATTCCGTGAAGTAATAAGTAGGCATGTGGTGATCAAAATAAATGAATTATGTGTTTATTTGATTTAAATCTGATCTCTTTGTTCAGAATCATTTTTGCTAAATTTTATAAATCGTAAAAGAGAAATAACAGATTACAAGGTGTGAGTAAGAGATCATCGGTAAATGGGATTTGCCGGGATATCATTAAAACAACAGCTCTCTCGATCGTAATAATGATGTGTCATAACGACGGATGACAATAACAAGCACAACAAGATTAAAAATGACAACAGACAAACAACTGAAAAGTTTGTGGCATATGAATTGCGGTAAAAATAATTTGCGGTTATGATACGGTGAAATTTTGAGGAATTATGATAGCAATGGTAAGAATGATAACATTGTTGTAACAGTTTTTCGCTTTTTAGTTCGATTTAACTTCGTTTGTTCTTTACCAGACAAAATTATTTTCCTTCGATAAATTATGGAATAAAATTTAAATCATCATTATTCTTAACGGAAGACTATCTCCTTATTGAAAATTTCATATTCTCTTTTTAATTAATCAGTTATTTTTGTTGGTATCATAGCATTAAATTAATAATGTATTTGGTTGGTTTCACGTGAGAATCAAAATAAATAACTTTGCTAATTTTATTATTAGTATTCGTAATTTAATTTCTTTAAAAAGCCATCAAATTGGAGCAACTATTAACTACTTTTGAAGTAATCTCAAATATTAAAACATTCATACATAATTATAAAGCAAGCTATGAATTAAGCACACTACCAGAAAAATGGATAATGGATGACTGAAAGCAACAAGTTTCAAATAAATAATGTATTTGGTTGGTTTCACGTGAGAATCAAAATAAACAACTTTGCTAATTTTATTATTGGCATGAAATCGAGATTCGCGATAGAAACTACCATTTTTCAGTAACAGCAAAACATACAGTGGGGCAAACAACTATCAGTTGACTTTTAACAAAACTGCGAAGTTGAACCTTTTGGCTTTTTATTATTTGCTTCGTCGACAGCCTTCTGGCTGATATTAATGTCAAATCTTTTCTAAAATCCTTGAACAACTTCAAATAAACTGGAGATGTAATAAAAAATAATAAAAAAAGATGTGGCTATAAGCCACTGAACTCCATTAATTTCTTTCATCACAACCTGTCAAATGCTCTTACATCACCTCACCTTACAGTATCGATTAGCGGCTTCACTGATTAAAGCAAAGGAATCTGAAGATAGAAGTGTTTTCTAAGTTAAATAACTTTTATATTTTGATGTTATGGAAAAGTAAATTTTAAAGCATAGGTTATATAAACTATTTTAGACCCAATATTTTCCTAGAAATTTCTCCTCATTGGAATTGTTAAAATATCAGCTCTTGAATGAAGAGGTACAAATGCAGGACACTCATATGATGTAGGTCGTTCACTCACATATCTCTCCATAAAACTACCTACATTTTTGGATGAATGGAGATGTTGAATGGTACGTACCAGGTGCCATAATGTTTAAATTCTACAATCAATAACAGCACCAAATATGACATTATTACATTTTCATTTGAAATTTAGGTTGAAAAATTGTCAAAATTTAACAAGCATTATGTCAAAACAGTTATTTGAACTTCAAGAGATATGAATGTTCCTTCTCTTGGATGAGTTATGTCCAATAATGATTTAAAAGTCAAAATTTTTCTGATGAAAACTCTTCTCTTATTTACTTCTTTTTCATATTTCAAATTTCATCAAATTGATAAATTTAGCAAAGGCTTTTTTTAACGATCGTTCACTGGAATAAATCAAATGTTGATAAATCGAACTATCTGACTTTCAAATTTAATTTCTTTGTTTCAAAATTTCCGAAAATTCTAAAATTTCAAAATATAATTTCGTTTTATTCCAATTGAAATTCAATAATGATAAGTTTAAACTGATTTTTAGAGTCTCATTCATTAGAGTTAGTGAAAGCGATACAATGACAGAATGTCATCGTAGTTTTGACTTTGCTGTCAACAACATTTCATAAAACTGCACAGAATAGAAACAAAATGTTTTGGAATATGGAAACCTGTTAATGTCACAATGACTTATTGTGTACACATATATCAGCACGATTCTTGCGCTTTCATCACTATTCAATGTCAACAGAGTTTAGAGCGAAGTTTAAATTCAGCACAACGAAGTGCGACGACAAATTCATTTTTGCAATTGTTCAGACAAGTTAATAAGAGCATTAACTGGAACGAATATTCCCAGTGAATTCAGGTGTTGCAATAAGAATTAGAGACCAGTTTGAGAAATGAGTTAAAAAATCAATTTATGTAAATTCTCCCAGTAATTTCCATTTACATCACAAATATTATTCAGTTTTTTTTTTCAATTGCTCATCAGATATGTTACAGCTTATCACACTGTGTTTATTTAATGGTAGTAGTTGATTAGAAATTGAGTGAAAGTCTTCTAAATTATAATGTGATATCTAAGCCTTAATTCCATTAATTGTATTACAGAAGTATTTTGAGGGGATAAGTGATGAAGACGTAATAACTTCTGTTCTTCGCAAGCAGTATTATATCTTTATGGTTAAGTTAGGAAATTTCATTGAAAAGTTGCTACACTGAAAGACAATAATCCATTGTCATTTGTCACTTTCATTACTATATTATAAAGCAAATTTTTATTTATATGTCTAAGCCGACTCATTACATCAACAACATAATTTAAATAGACAGAAAAATGCATCTGCTGAAATTAAGTTTCTGCTAGTAATAGCCATTTAAAATACAATGTGAAAATATATATTACTTATTTAAAGACTTCAAGAATAAAGCGTTTGGATTACGTGAAATTTTTCAATCGAAAAATCGAAACCTCAGTGTTAAAAGTTTGGATTTTCAGTTAAAGAATTACCTTAATTTTCAGTTACGCTTAAAACCTGATTTTGCAAATATAACAATACTTCGGCATAGATCTATAGATCATTGAATAAAAGCTATAAGTGACAATACCCTGACTATAAGCCCGTTAAATGATAAATTTTCCATCAGTTGTAGTTACACAATCTCTTTCTTCCCAGAATGTTTTCCAGATGTTTTACAGATTTCTGTATATCGATAATAAAAATATAGCGGTGACCAGAACTAAGAAGTCTCAAGAATTATCATCTTTTCATTTTTCTTTCTGAAATAGAAAAATGGAAAAAATAACTAAAATACAAGCACGAAAAAAGAAAAAAGGTGGGGCAAAAAAGTAAGTAGAATGAAACGATATAAAAAATGGAGAACTGTTTTTCAAAAAATTTCTGCCAAACATTCAAAAAATTTCCTACAAATAAAGGAAGATAAAATGAGAGACTTCTAGAGTTTGACTCTTGTCCCCAACAAAAATAAAACACCAGTTGAAATTTCGTTTGAGTACATTAGACCAAATTAAATTGAATGCTAAGCTTTTGAAAAGTCATTAAATCTTTACAAGCAAAAAGCTATATCAAAACCAGTATTAACAATAAAAGCAAAACGCAATGAACAGTGTTAAGAACTACTATAAAGCATGTGATCAATTAATTTCCTTGCTTCCAAATACTCACTGCTTGAGAACATTTGTTATCGTTTTGTGTCTTATTCGGAATAAATATCGATAAAATAATGGCCATATAAATATGAAAAATATATGCGTGAAACAATACACGGAAAGAAGAGGCTGAAATGAAAATTTTAAATATTTTGCTTTCAAAAGTTTATTTTTTTTGGAAAGAAAAGAAAGTTGCGCACCCAAATTTTAAAAGCACATATATGATTATGTGAGAACTTCTGAAATGAAGTGTTGCTGAATACCTTCAAAATAACTTGACACGATCATTAAAGCAATTTTGAATGAATCTGGTAATGTCTGGAGAATTTAATAAACTAGAAAAGATGAAACTGAATAAAAAAGACAACAGACCCTTATCCAGTATCGTGTTTTGACAAGACCAAATGTTAAAAAGCCAATACCCATCGAAACATTGACCACAACACGGCCAAAAATAAATTTCAATGGTAGCATATGCGGTTGCGCTAAGTGGTGCGACAGCTTCGGTGAATTACTCAGCAATGAATAAAACTACAAAATAATTTAAATAATTTGAAAAATAAAAGGTAAGAAATTCAGCAACTGAATTTTTTTTTGCATTATTCCTATTTTTCACATTAAAAATTTTTGCTGAAAGAATGTTATTTCTTATTTGAAAATAAAAATGAAAGAAATGTTAGTAATAAAGATTTATACAAAAAAATGCTACAATGAAAATCTTCAGTGAAAATGCGGAAACCTGTTTTTGTGCTGAAATACATGCGAATTCGAGAGAAAAAAGAATAAAGTAACCAAGGTGAAAACCATGCCAAATTGCTAGATAAAAAAGCGTTATCATACGACTATAGGTTTGATTACCCAACCATTGCAGTCGACGATATAAATAGCTAGAATAAAATATGGGTACAATCAACGAATTAATATCAAGTAAAAGAGAATGTCAACTTTCAACTTTTCATCACTAGAAGTGTTTGCACTGATATACCCTTTCATATGAATTAAAATTTAATTCAGCCCAGAATGATCTGACTTGTTCAATTACAGTGTATAGATGAAAGTTTATCAACTTCAGCAAATCAATCATGTTCAAGTTTTGCAGTCGACTCTAAATATATCCAAAAATTACTTTTTAGCAAAAGTGTTTGTGCCGACATTGAAACTATCAATAGCACTCTGAAAATCCAAACCAAATTCCCATTTTATTATATGGACATCACGTACGCCATCCCAACGGTCGTAACCATTCGAATCTTTTCCATTATATGCAATACCCGTCAATATCGCTGCTCCTTCCTGTTGAAAGTCATATTTAATAAATGAGATGAAACAATACATCTGCAACATTTCCTTCAACTATAATCACTTTCATCAACTTTTGATAATAAGCTATAGGCTAAACAGAAGACAACTGAAATTTGAACATCAATACCTGCACAACACCTGAATGCAGTGAGTAGCAGATAAATAACACATAACCGAAAACATACTGTAAAAAGCCAAACAGAAACATATCGGGACATTGTAAGTCGGAACCACAGTACAATCCATATTAATTTCCATCGAAATGAAAGCGCCTGAAAATTCACAAGATTTCAAACTATATTAGAAATCTGTCCCATCTGTCCCAAACAAAACATGCTGTTAAACAGTCTCTATCAAATAGAAATTTATTTTAACATATACGAATAATTGCAAGGTTCTCGATCCCTAATTTATTTTTAAGTTTTTTTTCCAATGAAATTTAAGAATAAACAGAGTTAGTTTAAGCACTAACAAAGAATTGAGGAGAGTTAAAATATTCATTCGGTATCCATAAAGTTCCCCAATGATGTATAATCATGTAAAAACAACCCGCTATAAAACGTCCCAAGCTGGGCATAAGTCTGAAATTAAGAGGAATATTTTTAAATAATTTTTGCCGCATTCGTAAAGATGGTCTACTGACCATATTAAAAATATCAAAAGTTAATAAAAAACTAACCCTGACACAGGCACTTCTTTCTTATTGTTGAGATATTCTCCAGAGACAAATGATCGGAAGCGAGAAAGAGAAAAAAATGGTCCAGTAAAAGTGCCACAAAAAAAATACCCAAAAGCTGCAATTTCTAAAAGATTGGGAGGCTTTTTTATCGCTGTCTGCATTTGATATGTTTCCAATTTACCCTGAAAAAATCATCTGGCTACTACACTAAATTCGATACTCAAAAATAAAGGCTTATATTATTAAACCGTAATCGTGAATAACGCATTTTGAACCTCAAGCAGAACTATGAATCAGTTACTGTTGAAATATAAATGAATCAATGTTTTTCCCGAAACATTTCAACCTATAAAGTTTTCTGAGCAATTTTATGAAACATAATCTATACAATAGAGACTAGAATAGGAGAGAACAAAGAAAGCTTATTGATAAAGATCCCTATTTTTTGCATCATTCTCGCGCGAAGCGAAAATACAATGATAACCTTAAATTATAAAATGTTAGAAATATACCGCTGGCTTGTGTCCATCATAAACATCCATAACAAGACCAACGAAACGTAAAGTCATCATACAAAATGATGTTGTCCAGTTGATATCATAATCATCAGTTTCTGAATAAATATAGCCAATTAATAAATGTCCCTGAAATTCAAAAAATTTTTTAGAAGGAAGTAAATCTGAACGAAAGCTTTCATCCAGTTGAACCGCAACTAGAAATCTGAAACATATATGTCAGGAATGTCTTATTATTTGGTAATATTTTAATCAAAAACAAAATAAATCCAAAATAAATTGCTAAATCATGGAAAGTTGTCATAGATATATTTTGCAATAAAAACAATCATGACTTTTTTCTAAACCATTGCAAAGAACACTGTTGCAAGTAATAAAGAAAATAGACTGAATAAAATAGAATTATTCTCACTGTTTTTAAAATGAACATCAAGAGGGGATCATAGTTAAAGAGATAAAGTGCTAAATCATTCCAAAAGTTATCATTGAAAATTATTATATCTAACTCACCAAAAATGCAATGTGAGCTAATACGACAGAAACTTTCTGGCCTGGAAAATATGTAACAATCCAGTACGCCATCAATATACTTACAATGCTATGAAGTACTGCAACGCCTGGAAAATGAGATCAATTTCCTAAGTAATACAAACAATCATAAGTTTTTTCTAAAGAACTTCAAGAAACATCGTTTGTAGGTAATAAAGGAGGTAGATGAACTAAAATGGAATTAAATCCATTTCCATTTGTTTTTAAAATGAACATCAAAAGTGATACCGTAATTAAAGAGGTAAAGTGCCAAACCAGCAACCACAAAGTAAACATATTGTATGGTAGGTGACTTATTGTAAAATATTGACCGTTGAATTACCGCCAGTGGATATCCTGAAAATTTCATCAGTTCATTTCACTGATACTTCTATCAAAAATAAAGCATATAAATGCGGATTAAATCTTTCTATTAAAAAATGACCACCTGTTCGAAAAAAGGAACTGATGATCTTTATAAGAGCTAGCCGATAATTGGCTATCGTTTACAGATATTATCATTATTAACAGATGATTTACACTTTGCCGATAAACCTACCAGCAAGAATGGTAATGAACAAAACCAAGCCATCTTCACGTACGTGTACTGCTGCTGATAATGCTGATAGTATACCCATTGATTCGTTTCCTTGAAGTTCAATAAGTCTTCTAAAATTATTCATCAGTCATTCTTCAAAGCGAAACTTATTACGCTGACCCCCGTAAGTAAGGTAAGCAATAATATGAAGCCATGACTTGACCTCAAGCTCTTGACCTCATTTCCATCACTTCTATGAATCTACCATAGTTCATATTTTGCAAACAAATAAAGAAACATTTACTACCATCAACATCATCAATGTCAACAACGCCTAACGTATCGATGCCTAACGTATCGATGCTATAACTGCCTGCATTCTCTCTCTAAAAATCAACGTAACAAATGGCGCAGCATTGGCGTGACATCGTAAGACATCTTTCGTTTCGAAACTCAAAAATGCCAATCGAATTTATAAATTTGGCGCGAATGTGGGCAATATTTTACGGAATGAGAATAAGGCTTCTGTTAGTAAGGTACATGAGGTGAGGTACTAGTCACGTAGAGGGAACGAGGATTCTATAACTCACGTAAAGTTCAATGTAGTATTACTCATGTAGAGGAAACGAGGATTCTATAACTTATGTGAAGTTTAATACAGTATTACTTACGTAGAGGGAACGAGGATTC
>JARVGP010000195.1:0-61876 GCA_029876185.1 Mansonella ozzardi
TTATTATTATTATTATTATTATTATTATTATTATTATTACTATTATTATTATTATCATTATTATTATTGTTATTAAAGTTTTATCAAAAAACGAAATTTAGCCAACAAACGAATTGGAACATTTTTATTAGCTGTAATCAATTTAAACTGGTAATTAATTACTGAAGTCTGTGTCATTTATACAACTTTCATTTTTTGTTTTGTTTTTTCTTTTTAAATTATATGAAAAATTATTTAATATTTGTAAAAGTTTCGTTTTCCGTTTCAGTAATTTTAGAAATATAGAGATAATTATATTTCATATTTTGTTAATTATTATTTTTTGAGTGCGAAAACAATCAAATGGATTTTCCTGGAAAATTTCTCGCATATTTTATAAATTGTTTTAAATGAATTTCATGCAATCATTAAGGAATGAATTAACAAGCAGTAAATAATATTAAACAAATTGCATAATATGCAATAAAAGAATGGATTATATTAGGCAGCAAAAAAAATTATGTTAAAAGCAAAAATACTTTAATTTTTTTTATTTAAATTTTATTAATTTAATTAACAATTTTTACAAATAAGATCAACTTTATAAAGCAAAGAAAATAAAAATGCAATAAGGAAATGGAAATTTTTACTATAAATAACTTTAAAAGTATTAAATATTAAATAAAGTACCAAATAAATATTAAGATATTATTCAACAAAATATTATATTCAGTGTTAAATATTTGGAACTATTAAATTTATTAAAACTATCAAAAAAAAAGTATGACAGTCAGTTTTCAATTTCGTCATTTTCTGCTACTGCAGCATTTTCTGGAATTTTTCGAACGAAGTGTAATTAATACAAACTACTTGATAATTTGTGAAAAAAAGAGGTGAAAAAATCAAAAAAGAAAAAAATTCAAAAAATTTTCATAACGATATTGTAAAAAAATTTACATTGTTCGAAATTGAAATTTAATCAAATGTCTGATGTAAAAATATTTATTAAAGTCAGAGATAGGAAATGATTAATGATTTTAATGTTATAATAACAATTTACCACTTTTCTGTTATTTAAATATTGTTTCTTTGCAGAACACCAAATTCAAGACATATTGATGTAGAATTTAAGCATTGAGAAAATATTATGCTTCATACATTAAAAATAACTTCAACTATTTTAATCAATTTACTTCAATTTAATTTCCATTCAATCAGTAATTTAATTTTCTTCGGTATCGTATTTTTCTATTTATTTCGTATCGAATGATTTATATTAGTTTTTTTTTTCAATTTTACTTTTTTTCTGTTGAAAATTTATTAATTTACAATTAAATTTTAGATCATGTGTTCCAATGAGTGACACGATGGTAGCACGAAGTTTTGATACCACCGGTGTGACAATGTGTACCTTTAATTGTGATGAAAATGTAGCAGATATTGTTTTTATACCTTGTGGTCATCGAGTCGTTTGCGCTACCTGTGCTGATAATACTTTCCTCAGACGATGTCCATTATGCTATCAACAAATTGTTATGGCAAAAAACTCATGTATAATTGCAAATTTTTTAAAGAAATTCATGTTAATTGGAAATTTTTAAACTTTCTAAGCATATAATAATATTACGTAAGTATAAAATTGGAAAAATTTGCTGGAATAATTTTATATTGCAAATTTACAGCAATAATCATTATTTTATCAAATTTCATTACGGCTATTTAAATTCATAACGATTCATCAAATTAATTATCGTAAAAGATTCAATTACTATTTGTTATTCATTAACTGTTTTTTATTTATCAACACTGTAAATAAAATGAGTCAAATAGCATGTTTGTGAATATTTTGAACAATAATTCTAGAGGCTCTTATTTTTGATATTAATAACATTAGATGGCGAAGAAGTAGAAATTGGTGGTAAGATGACGCGATACAAAAAATTTGATAATGCTAGATTGGGCCAAAATCTCAAAATGATCGATGAAGCCGAAATTGAAAAAATTACCCAAGAAGCTATTGAGCATGCCAAAAAGGTTGTTGAACAAGGTGGGTAACTTTTTTCCCCATCTGCTTGTCACAATACACCGAAGATATGTAAATTTTGTTGTATGGTTAGTCATTTCCAGTTTAAATCTGATTTACTAGAAAAATAGGCGACCAGGATTTAGGTTATGCTATATGCATGAAATCATTCATTTGAAATCAATAATAGCAAAATGGGTAAACACATGTTGACCTCATTTAACTCATTTAGTGACCTCATTTATGTCACCTTTTGCGATAATAACATTTGCATCATTGGTGTAATGTTTGAAAATTCATTCCACGATCGTTAGCAATGACCAAATTTTTATTCCAAAAAAATTAATCCACTCTTTTCGTTTTATTTTTTTTGTAGAGAAAAATGAAATTGTACGTCAATTACGTGATAAGTTAGAACAATTGGAACTTGAAGTTACGTGTGCGATATGCATGGATCAACGTTGCAGTATTGTATTTCAATGTGGACATACAGCGTGCGCAGAATGTAGCGATTCGTTAAAATTAAAATTATGTCATATTTGTCGACAACCAATCAAACGTCGTACAACAATTTATACGTGATAAATAAATGTTCGTGACAAAATTTAATAAATGTTTTGAAATTTCAGTAATTTAAGCGAAACATAAATGCGCCAATTAATTGAATTGTTTGCCATTTCTAATGAATAATTGATTTGTTCTGCAAAAATTTTTCAACATAAAAGAAAAAAATATTTTCATCATAAATTAAATTTTATTAGAATTTAAAATTGAAAAACTTACATTCAAAACAAATCAAATTGAATAATTCATATGTATAGATAACAAATGCACGTAAGGTGCGGTATTTAACAGATTTTTTTTTATTATAATAATAAACAGTTCAACTATGAAGTTATTTGATTCTTGGAAGTATTGAAATTTAAATTTTTGATATGAAAATTGAATTTCCTAAGCATTCATACAAATAGTTGATGGAATTGCTTATATGAATAAATAATTCACATTTGCGCATATTAAACAAATAAATGATGTAATAATAATTGGAAAGAAAGCTGAGAAAATGCAAAATAAGATCATTGTTAGTGGTTTGCGACATATACAATTATACAATCTTATGAAGGTAAAAAATTGCAAAAATTTTGGCTTTAGTATTAAATTTAATTTTGACTCAAAATATGGCAATTTTAACTTGCATTTTAACAATTATTTGATTCAACAAAAAAAGAAAAATTACAGCTTAAAGTTCAAATAGAAAAGATCAAATTAGCGTTTATCTTTTTGCTCCTTTTAAAATATCATTTTTTTTCAAGATAAAATTTATTGTGGATTCTAAAAAAAATGAAATTTTTTTTTTTAATTAAATTATTAAGAAATGTCATTTTATTTTTCATCGTCTTTTTCCTTCTATTTCTTTATTCATATTTCTTACTGAAAAAACATATAGATTTCTTCACAAAATCTATTCCAGATTAAGCGAATAAAAAAAGTATTTTCACAACTAACAACTGCGCCAACAATTTAAGTTGCATGTTGTCTTTTATTTCTATCAATTCGACTACTGCTTCCGAGAACCATTCGCCGCCGGTTATCCGTAATGGATGAATAGATTGCTTCAGCTATGAATGATTTGCATTTATTACGACGAAATATAACGCTAAAAAAAATTCATCAGTAAGTTTTTTTTTAGTATTAAATTTTATAATTGAAATTAATCAACTTATTAATTAACTCTTAATCAATCGAAGCGTATTTCATTTCAAATTCTAATTTATAATTTAATTCTTTACACTCGAAAAAAATTCTGATTTCAAAAAAAATTAATACATTTCATTTCTTTAGAATTATTTACTTCTTAAATTATTGATAAGGACAAAAAATTTTACAACAAAAATTTTTTAATTCATATTTTGAAAAATTTAGTCATTAATAAGCGATAGAAGGAATTAAAATTAAGTGAATACGTTTTAAAAGCGCATCGAAATTCGTGCATCCTAAAATAACAAAGCGGTTGCAGTAGTGCATTTAAACACATTAACGTTTGAAAACCCCATCGTACGTAATACAGAGCTGTGCGTGAAATACCCAAACGTGAACTTAAATAACTAATTTTAATTTAAGGTAAAAAATTTTTAATGAAATAAATGTATGAATTTTGCAAAAAAATTTTCATTTCTACTTTTTTATTAAATAATATTTTTTTTTGCAAATTTCTTTTTTCTTTGTTCCAATTTATATTCCAATCAAATCAAATCCACTTTTCACTAATTGGAATATTGAATTTTAATCAAATTAATCATTTTAATCGGAACCTTTTTAGTCTAGTAACAAATAAAAATTTAATTGCTGAATAAGAAATAAGATAAACAGTGTAGATAGCCAATACAATGCCAATTACAATAATGTGTTTGTTCCTTTTTAATAATTGTTTCTTTGTTTGATTGAATTCACCTGAAAATTGAAAAAAAGGAAAATATTTAAAATAAATTTTAGTAAACTCAATATTTCCTTTATTATATCCTTTTTTATAATGTCCATATTTTAGAAAAATTAGATGAAATATCTCCAGGCTATATTCAGTTAACCGGAAGTTAGATGAAACAACTCGAAGTTATCTGGTAATTTATCGAACAAGATTCTTTTGAATTTGAATATAAAATTTGCAAAATTTATTGATTTTAACTTTTCATTCTATTATCTTTCTTAATTGTCAATTTAAGAACTGTTAGCCTCTAATTTATATTTATATATTTTCTATTTAATTTTAAATATTTTTCCAATTATCACTTTAAAAACTATTTCGTACCTTCAATGTAATTTTGTACATTTCCAATATTTTCATATCTTTAATTTAATTTCTTGCATTTTCAATATTTTTACAATTGCTAAAATATTTTCCGAAAGTAACTTACAATTTGTATTATCATTAATAGTTCGAGAATTATCATCTGTTAGTATCTGCAAGCAATGAAATTAATTAGTTAGTTTGTTTAATTTTTTTTACTATATGGAGTAGTTTTAAAAAAGATTTCAATGAAATATCTCCTAACAGAAAGAAAGAAAAAACAAAAGTAGTACAATTTTCGAAGACAAAAATTTCTAAATGATTAAAATACTTAAATAAGTTAAGAATGAAAATAATTTCAAAAAAAATTTCATAAGTTCAATTCAATTGTTCTTCTAAATTAAATAGTTTATAAAATTTCAAAATTAATAAACAATATAAACATACCGACGAATTCTTTTTGACAATTTTTGAAATCACACGAATTAGTCGACTATAGCATGCAATTGAAATGATAAGACATGCGAAACAAAATACGATAACAAGTATATTATAAATAAATTCGGTATTATTTGATATTTGACTCTTACGCACAAAACAGTCTACAAATTTTAAAGGATATAATCACTTAAATTTGAAAGTTTTTCTAAATGTAAAAAAATACATTTTATTTACTTGTTTGGTTTTCATTTTTCCAAATAAAATTATTAACGGTTTATTGGTGTATTCATTTTTTTGTTTACTTGTTTATTATTTGTTTTATTTATTTGTTTTATTTGCTCATTTATTTTTTCACATTAATTTTTTTGGTTTGTTTTGTCTGCTCGTTTTAATTTGTTGACAGAGACAAAATAACTATTAAAAAAAAGAAATAAATATTCTCTCTTTTGCTTCTTTTTCTTTAAAAATTCTTAATTTATTTATTTTTATTTAGTTGATTAATTTCTTCCTTTTATTTGTTTCCTCCAAACTTCTATTATTGTTATTTTGAGGCAATAAACAATAGAAAAAGTAATTAATAAATATATAATTAGAAAATTTTACACGTTGGTAAATGTAATGAAAAAGAGATGTTATTTGTTGTTGTAGATGTTGTTATTGTTGTTGTTGCTGTTCCTGTTGTCCTTATTTCTGCTATTGTTTTAGCAGTTAATGTTGCTGCAAAAATTCAGAACTCATGTTTCTTGAAAATTAAAAAAAGTGGTTATTTTAATTAAATTGAATATGGAAAAATATATATTGTCTACGAAACATTTACATTATCCATAAAAAAAATGATGCAGCTTTAATTTCCTTCAGGGTAATTAAATGAACGCAATTTTTTTCATAAAACGTCAATGAAAATTGAAAATTAGTTATTTTCTATTAATAATTCAATTAATTTATCGTTTTTGAAGAGTATTTTTAATCGAAGTAATTTAATTGAGTGTTTTGAGTTTATTGTTTATTTAAGTATTAAATTTGGATTAAAAACATTATGCAATGCATTGAAAAGAATTTTAAAATATCATTAATACCATTGTTTACAGCATTATTGAAATATCGTCGCTTAATTAAGCAATCCGGTTTGATAAAAATAGAATGCTTTCGTGAACCGAGAAATAAAATGGATAATGTAAGTCCCCATGCTGCTATCCAACAAACTACAATTAACAGTGTAACTTTAGCCCTAAAAGAAAATTAATTTCTTAAATCAGAAATGCATTACTGAAAAATCTAAATTTTCCATCTAATACAAGTAAACCATTATGAAAATTTAATGCTAATATACTTGTCACTTATGCAATGGTTTTTTCAATTTTTTCTTTTCGAATTTTTTTTTGCAACATTTAAAAATTTTTCTAATTTTTAGCTGAAAATTTTTTTATATTATTTTGGATTTCAAAAATACATTGAAATTTTTGCAAAAATTATAATTTCAATTTTTTTGTTCTAAATAATTTTTTACACTAAATCTTTTTAATCAAATTTAAATTTTCAATCATTTCCTTTTAAATAAATGAACATGAGAAAATAGAATGTGTATATTTATTTAAATACGGTATAAACTAATTTATTAAGTTGTTAAGCTAATTTAATAATTTATTACCATTTCTTTAAATTTTTTTTTTTTTTTATCAATAATGTTAGCTACAGCAGCCTTATAGTAAATGAAATATAACTTTTAACTAACTTAGTAACAAGTCGTCGATAATGAAACGGGTAGATAATGCAAACGTATTCATTAAGTGTAAGTATTAACAAATTTAAAATGGTTGCTAAATTTGAGAAACGCAAAATTATTAGTGCAAATTGATCAGCTTTCATAAAGTACATGGATGTACTGATATTGGTAGGTAACATTTTTAATGCCCATATTACTGAGCATATACCTGTAAAATAATTATACTCAAATTGCACGAAATTAAATATTATTTATTAAAAATCATTTTTTAAAATTATGATTTACAAATAAAATTTTTGAAAATTTCTGTTAGAAAATTTTATTGGTCATTTACTGCTTATTAAAATTTACTGCGAAATATTGATTTATAGTTAAATTTTTTGAAATTACAAAATAGAAAAAAAACATTCTATCCTTCTTATTGCTCGTTAATAATATGTAAATAAATAATTTTGATTAAAAATATACAGTTTACGTTATATTTATGTATAAACATACTTTTAAGAAGATCAATGATGGCAAAATTAAGGATAAGTATGTAGAAAACATGTGACAATATATTACGCCTTAAATGACAAAGTGTCAACATGACTGTTGCATTGATAATGAACGCTGCCAAACCACATCCAACAAATATTGCGCCAAAAATATGCGCACCACGGGTCGGAGGAATCCAGGTGCTAATTAATGAAGTTGATGATGATGCTGCCGATGATACTGATGATGATGTTGTCCTGAAAACTATTTGAATTCAATAAAAATTGAATAATTTAAACTAAGGATGATTAATAATTTCTAAAAAATGTGAAAACAATTGGATTTAAGAAAACAGAAGAAAGTTGGAATTGAAATGAATTTTTAAATTGTCAGAATAGCATTAATTAATTGTTAGTTGGAGAAATTTTTATTTTTTATTTATGATAAGCTATTCTTTACATGAAGTATTTAGAGTTTATAATAATTGAATATTATTTATAAAAATTATAATTATTACTGTTACTGTCTGCTATAATATCATTGCTGCTGTTGTTATATTATTACAATTATCACTGGTATTATTACATTAAAAATTATTTAAGGATCAATAAGTAATAATAACAGAAAGAAAGGAAGGAAAAATAGCTGAAAGGAATTAACTTTACTAATTTAGTCATTGATTCATTTTTTAATGTTCGAAAAACACACTGCAGAAAAATCAATTGAAGAAAAAGAAAAAACTAATTACCAAATTGCATAATTATTCACTGTTAGCAATGATGATGAATCGTTGGAAAATTGCATTGACAATGTTATGGGTGACAAATTTTGACGATTGTCATTTTTATTGAGATTTTAACTAATTGACAAATAATCTGGAAAAATATATGGAGAAATACAAATATATAATTTATATGTATATCTATATCGATATACATATTTCAAAAATATACATATATTCCAAGTTTGAAGTACTTCAAAATTGTATTGATTTTATATATACAGAAATGTACATGCATATACACAGAACAAAAATAATTATTTGAAAGCTATGTGCGTGACACTGGAATCCAGCACTTCTGTAATCTCATTGAATTTAGCATAAGCTAGCTACTTTTTATGCTTGGCAAGCTTTCCTGGATCTCAGTGTCTAGGCATTGGCGTTTTGCGAATTAAAGCGAAAGTTTATATTAGTCGAGCATCACGCACGGGGACCGCATTATGCGACAAACATTTCAATAAATTTTAATAACTTTTAAAAAAAAAAAAACAGTAAAAACGGTTTTAAAAAATTTCTTGCCGTAAAAAAAAAAAAAAAAAAAACGAAATCAAATCAGTTTAAAATTAATCAAAACGGATTATAGATTCATTTATAATTAATTATGTTTTACAAACGATATAAAACTAAATTTGAAAGAAAAAATCAAGATGAAAAAATACTGCGGAATGGAAATGAAGAGCTGAAGTAATATAATATCCTTAGGTAATTTAATAGAGCAATTTAATAAGGAATTTAAGTAATGTGATCCTACTGAAATGAAATAATATAAAAATAGATATGTTAAAAATAATTTTTGAAAACCAATTAGCAGCAAAGGCTAAAAAATTATAATGGATAAAAAGGTATCAAAAAATAAAAATCACAACTGAATTAAACATATTGAAAATAAAAATAAATAAGTGCATTGGTCAATATTCGTGCATACTGGAAAAGCTAAAAAAAAAACAATTTTTCAAATATTAAATGGAATCCCAAAATTTGAAGAAATGATGAGAAGAAACGATTAGTCAATGATAAAAAATGTTAATTGCTCTTACATCATTTTTTTGAAACTTTCATTTAGCAAAATTTGGATGTTAAAAACCAGAAAAATAGTCATATACACTAATAGAATCAATACTTTTGGTTTTAGCATTACTATTTCGTTTGCTCTTTAGCAAGGTAAGATTTTCAAAAAGATGTTTGAAAAAAAGAAAATGGTAGATTAAAGAAAAAATAAACGCAAAACTAATTTCGGACAAAAAGCATTCAATGAAAAAAAAGATGGATTAATAAGAGAAAAAACTGAACTAAAAATTAATTAGTGAACAAGAAAAATAAAAACGAATAACTTTTTTCTTAAAAATTTCTGAAAGAATTTTCATAAAATAAATTCTTAAATTAAAATAGATTTTTTAAAGAATATGACTGAATTGAAAAATGTAAAAATTTATAATATTTAATTTTCAAATATGTCAATTTTTCTGTCAAATAATTTTTCGATAAAAAAAAGTAATTGATAAAAAGATTTTGAATAATATGTAATAAATTATTTTTAATTAGTGTGAATAAAACATGAATGTATCAGTTATTTCAAATGTCGTAAAATTTGAATTAATTAAAGTAATTAAACTAATAACGATTGAATTAATCAGCGGTAATTTTGTTTTATTCGTTGCAAATACAATAGTCTTAAAATTACTATACAATGGAAAAGTTATAATAAACGATAAAAATCAGCTATATATCATAATCAAAGTAATTACTTAATTCATAACTAGAACAGGTACGAGCTGTGCTGAAATTGGAATGAACTGAAATTATAACCAAAAATAACATAAAAGAAAAAGAAAAAAAGCAATCAAAATCTTAATCAAAAATTTTTATTTTTATAAATGCAACAGAATTAATTGATTGCAATTCTTTCTTTTCTTTTTTCCTCTCATTCAACATTTTATCCCTGCCCCTCAATCTTCCAATATTCATATTATATTCAGGCAAAACTTCTTTTTTTTAAAAAAATTGCAATATTCAATCAGTTTGAATCTTTTTTAAATGAATGTGTGACATCTTAAATGATACCTGATATGAACTTCATTAATGAATGAATTTGATGTAAAAATATTCTCGGCAGATAATTTTTTTCGTTTCTCTAAAAAGGGGAATTTTACGGTAACAATTAATTAGAATAATTTTGCGAAGCTTGGAATGTAAAAATTTCAAAATAATTCAGATGAAATAATGACAAAGAATTGTGTCATTTTCTTTTTTATAATACATAGTTTTTTGGTAAATCATTGTTGGAATTGAATACTGAAATTGTTGAAATTCTGTGGAATAAATAAAAATGAGCAAATGAAACAATGAATGAAAATATTGGAAACTGCAGTAATTGTAGCAAAAAAAAAGTTTTCTGAAAATGGAAAGACTGAATTGAAAATTTTCACTCAATTAAATCAACTGATAATGCAAAGAGCCGTAAAAGAATTTAACAATTAGCGACAAATATACATCTTTCCCACATACTCGTTTATTTTTGTCAAACCAAGTAAGTAATTGAATTTAGCATCACTTTTGTTGAATGTATATTAATTGAATTCTATATAATAGTTATAATGAAACATGTTTAAGAAATATTGTAAATAAAAATTGATTAATGTAAATAACAACTCAAGTTTGATTTTTTCAACAAATATTATAAAGTGCTGCTACACACAATCGATAAGTGCAAGCCAATTAAATTTTCACATATCAATGATTAATTATTGAGAAATGTAAAAATGTGGAAGAATTTTATAAATTGAGGTTCGTTTTTTTCACACGTCAATGATTAATTATCGAAAATTTTATAATAAGGAAGAATTTTATAATTTTAAGTTTTTTTCTTTTTTTTTGAATAAATTTGATAAGAATGAGTGAAATTTTAATGCTAATCTAATCTAACAAAAATGAGCACTAAAACTATTTTTCCAGTTTTTTTTGAAATTTATTAAATTGTACAAAAATGAAAATTTTTAAAAATATTTTGAAACGAATATTTCAAATGAACAGAATGAACAGAAAATTTCTGTGTTCAATTTCTTGTTGTAAAAAATGATCGAAATGAAATATATTTGAAATTCAAATTTAAAAAAAAAAAAGATTATTCATCAATTATGCTTTGATAGCAAATTTCAATGATGTTAACAAGATATTAACAATACACGCGACTATTTTGTTCAATTATTCAATGAATATAACTAAAACAAAAATAAGAATTCAATACAAGTTTTTGTAACCAAATGCTGCATTGCATTTTAGAAATTTAATAAGTCAGTATTTCTTAAAAATCCATTATCTTATCATCATAAAATGAAATCAGATATTATCAGTAAAATATTTCATCTGTTGCTTTTTTCTCAATGATATTAAAAGCTAAAAGTTAGAAACTGTTAATGATAACTTTTAAAAACTTTAAACATATTGATTAATTAGCAATCGTAAAATTGAAAATTATGTATCATATGCATAAAAAAAAGAGAGATGGAAAAGAAAAAATTTTAGTAAAAATTCAACCGTTCCGGAACTGAATTACTAAAATTTTTCACAGACCTTCCACTGACCAATTACTGATTAATAGCCTTTCTACAATTTGTTTTTTCTTTAAGCTCAAACAAAAAAAATCTTAAATTACAACACTTTATTCATGCACATAAATGCAAATTGTTCCCATTTAACATAAAAATTTTCTTTTTATATGAAAAAAATATAACCAACAGAAAAGACGCCCAAAAATGTAAAATAAATTACAATTTTAAAAAAGCCATAAAAAATGCAACAAATTGCTTATCAAAATTTAATATAGTTACTTCCAAATTGTGAAACTAATTTATTTCTCTCTGAACTGATATTTTAGAAGAAACGCTGGATTTGTTGTAAAATATTAGTGAAGAGAGAAGAATTCCACTGCAAAATATCAGTGAAGAGAGAATTTTATTGTAAAATATCAATTGTTTTATCTATTACAAAATTGTATTTATTGTAAAATACTTTAAAATTAATTTAGTCTTCTCTCTCAATTGATTTTTTACAAATTGAAATAAATGAAAATGAAAAAAAAATTCTTTCAATAAATTTTTTAAAAGAATCTTATAATTTCAATTACAATTATTAAACTATTTGATAAATATTAAAAAAAATTTCATATTCACAAATTATAGATATTTTTGAAAACTGTTATCCAATAGAAGTTATTAAATCTTTTTATCCAATACAATTTTTTGCGAATTTATTGAAAATTTTGAAAAAAAAACGAATTGAAGAAAAAATTGTAGAAATAAACGGCGTTAAAATTTGTAGCCAGCAACAAAACACTAAGCATTTATTTTAAGCTTTTAATTTATGTAAACAAAAAAAGGAAAGAACGAATCTATTAAGTTTTCAATTTACTTATACTTAACTCATTCATCCTTTCCAGTATCGGTTTTTCAAAATAAAATATCCACAAACATTTCTCAAAGAAAAAAATCAATAAACAAAAACAAAACAAAAAAACAAAAAAAACTCTCTCAAAAAAAAAAATCATTTTTAAGTCTAAAATGTTGACATGCATTTGATGCTTAGCAGGTACATGACACTTTTTTCCTTCCTACCAAATCAATAAACTTATAGTTTTTTCCTCTCAAATAAATTTCGCAAAAATTTTTTCAATTTAATCTCGTGAAAATGTGAAAACTTTTTTTTGCTTGTTGATTTCTCTAGGGCGACATCACGTTAATTATATTTATAGTACAAAGAGAAAAAAATAAAAAAATAAATGAATTTTTAAATGAATCGTCTATTTCGATTTGGCTAAACAAGCAAAATTCAAAAAGTAATTTAACTTTAGGATTTTTGCTGCAAATCGAGCGTCTTTTTTCCATGATGCATTGCTTCAGCTACTATCTTCTACATACATATTTACTTTACTTTATTTCTAAATTTCATTCATCATTAATTAATTTTATAGTATAGAAATAAACATTGAAAAAAATTTCGTCGCAATTAATATTTGGTAAATTAATGATAAACAATGTGTTTGAAAAAAATTACACTTTCCAATTCTTAAGCAATTTTTAGTGATTGTAAATTTTTTGAAATTTTTAGGAATTTATATATTGTTCAAACTATTACATTTAGAAGAAAAAAAAATTTACTGCTACGTGACAAAAATAAAAATTTTTTTCTTGAAATTATAAATTTTTGGAATTAAATTTGTTAAATTTCAAATATTCATTGTATTCGACGATGAAAATATTTAAGTAAAATGAAAAAATTTCATTGGAAATGAAAAGTTTTACGGAAGTTAAAAAGTCAGTTTGCTTTTTAACTTTTTTATTTCCTTTCCCATTCTTTTCATCACTTTTCATCATTTTCTACTGCAATTTTAATTTTAACAGTTCTTTTTTCATCTTATATTTTTAATCTATCGGGTGTAATTTACGACAATTTATTGTATCCATCGACAATTTAATAATTCTATAATTTTACAGTGCGAAGTGGCATAAACAGTACTATTAATAGTGGTAGCGTCGAATAATTAAATATCATATTTTAAACCAGCTAGCAGTTTTTATGATTTAACAGCGTTAAAATTAAAATTTTATTACTCGCAGATTTTCAAAAAAAAAAGCTAAAAAAGAGGACGAAATGAAAACCGATAATTGAATTTAATAATTGTTGAATGAATTTTGAAGAATTATCAATTAATTTTAGTAATTATTGAATAAAATTATAATTAAATTTAATGATTTTTTATGATTAATTCGATAATTATTGAACGAAGTTGATAATTTAAATTAATCATAATAAATTTTGAAAAATTGATAACCAAATTTAATAATTATTGCATAAATTTTGGAAAATTGTCAGTTAATTTTAATAATTATTGAATAAAATTGATAGAAAATACATTGATTACTCATAATCACATTTAATAATTGATGAACAAAACTGATAATTAAATTGATAGTTCAATTTAACAATTGTTGAAAAATTGATAATTAAATTTAATACTTATTGAATAAAATTTGAAAGAAAAGTAATAAAAAGATGAATTGAGTGGAAAAAACACTTTTTCAAAACGAGATGCACTTTTAAATTAATTTGTGAATAAAAAACAAGAAAAAAGTGAAAAAGAAAGCAGAAAATATAAACTAAGCGTAATGATCGGAATTTCCTCTTAAATATCATTTGAAGTTAGGAGATAAGGAAAAAAAAGCTATTTAACAAGTTTTAATTTTATTAAAATTTGCTTGACATTTCAAATATACTTTCTTTTTTATCAAATTTTTATGCAGCAATTGCTTTAAATGATCAGTACAAAATAATCCAACACTTTTATGACAAATGAAAATGATAGTCAAGTTCGAAAAAATTTAAACTTTAAAAATAACAAGAAGTTTTTTTTTTCCGTTTTTAGAAATAAATCTCGATTTTAAATTTCTATGAGAAATTAATCAAATTCAGAAATTTGACAAAATTAGTGGTTTGACGAAACAGTAAATGAGTAATCAGCAATCAGTGAACGACCAGCAATTAATAACATAAATCAGTAATCAATAAACATCAGTAAACGTTCATATACGTCGATTTTTTAATTACAGATACATTCATGAAAATAAAAATTGGTACATTTATGCAATAAAATTAAAAATGAAAATTGTCGAGAAAAAAAGCCAGACAGAATAGAATTATTTCAAACTGAATAGACAGACACAAAGAATCGATAAAATAGATTATTTAAAAAAAAAATATTTCGGGAAAAAACTTTAATTTAAAATTTATACGTGGGATGTTACGATGAAAAGAAGCAGAAATATTAAAAATTACGGTAATATTTCAATCAGATGAAAATGATGATCAAATTAAAAAATTTGAACTACAAAAATAACAATTTAAAACTTTTGAATCACAAAAAAGATTACGAAGCATTTTTGTTCGTTCTTAGAGCTTGTTAAAAAAATCTTTTAAAAAAAAATGATTACTGTTTCGATTTTGCTCAGTTTATGACAACTCTATCCATCTGTCATGTTAAGAAATGCCTTTTTTGTCGTTTTTTCATTGATGATATTACTTCATTAATGTTTGTTTAAAAATCATTTATAGTGTTGTTAATGAAATTCAAAGTTTAAATTACATATGATTTACAAATGAAAATAAGTATTTAAATCAAACTTTAAAATTTATTTTTTCTATTTTCATCACTATTTCATTGTAATAATTTTATGCAAATCATTTTTTTTGAACAAAAATATTTGCTGAATAATAAATCTTTGTATTTAAGAAGAAAAAATAAAAAAATTAATCAATTCAAACATGTAGAATTTTACATTAAACTGTAAATTCACATGCGAAAAAAAAATGTTAAAATAATAATTAATAATAAATTTTAACGCACAAAAAAAATAGTAGTTAGCTAATCAAAATAAAATAATTGAAAGAAAATTTGCAAAACGATTTTAATATTTCTACTAATTTGGAGTAAACATACATTTAGTTACTGTTGATAAATAATGAAATATCAAAAGTAATTGTAAATAATTGATTAATAAAACTGGAAAGTAAAGCGATAGTGAGTAGTAATGAGAAGCATCTACTACTAGGCTTATTAGGATAATTTGCCTACAATTTAATTTGCTCCAGAGAATACATTTTTTTCCGTGGAATGAAACGTATTTCATTCTCGCGAGATAATAACACAACACATTAGCGCTCAATTGTCAGTGATATTGCTATTTAATATTAATTGATCATATGATTAATTTCAATTTTGACAAAGTAATCTTTGCATTGAAAAATATTAATTTACTCAGTTTTAATAGTATTCAGCTGATCACATAATTACTATTAGCACTGCGTAACTTATTACTGATATAATTAATTTTTCATGATATTATCTGTAAATATCCGTTATGTTGATTAGTTTATATTCATTAATCGATCAAAAATAATTATCATTATTACTAATTACCACTACCATTATTATATCTAATATAGTGACTTTTTATTTACAAATTTGCTTATGCAAAATATATTGAGACTGCAACAAAGTTCTATGATTGTGACAAGATGAAAAGTAGGACGGTATGAGTTAATTGAAATTTGGCTGGGTGAACTGAGCTCTTATAAATAATGCAATTGGTAAATAAAGGATTATTCAAAATTTTCATAAAAAATAAATGATTTATTATTGGAAATTTTATTATTTTCGTTTAAAAAGGAAACATTCAATGAAAATTTATCAATTATTCATTTTGTTTACATTTTATTTTCTCTCTTATTATATTCTTAATACTGAAAATATAAAAATGTAAATTTAGAAATTGCAGTTTTAAATTATACAGTATATTGTATTTTACCTTATTGCAACATATCAGTTGATATAGCTCAGTTTAATAAGTTCATATTGATTGGCTTGTATCAATCACTTCATGTTGATTTCAAATAAATTACTTGTTTATTAGAAAGCATTGGAATTGATTGATATTGATTGACCATTTCTAACTGGTTGAGACCATCATCATTATATTGTCATGATACAATAGTAAGTAGTAGGAATAAGCGAAATGTTTTGGAATGATTGTTATCCGAAATTTTATTACTTTTTTTTAAAAGGAAACACAGAATGAAAATTTATCAGTAATTCACTACATTCATATTCTTCTTTTTTGGTGCTTTATATTTAATACTGAAAATATAAACCAGCAGTGCACCAACTTTCTGACATTTGCCACATTTGATTATCCTTGCCTTCATTAACTTTACATTGCAGCCAAAAGAATTTCTAGCAATCTATAATAGTGCTATTTACTTTATATGGCTTAGAATATGCAATTATCTGTGTACAACGTTGTTACTCGATGTTAATACTAATTAATTGTTGGTCATATGATTATTGTTACTTACTGATCATATTATTGCTACTAACATGTTATAATACCAAATTTTTTATTAATATAATTGGTATTTTATTTAATTTGTTTGTTTAATTGTATTATTTAGTTAGAAAAAATATAATAATTTGTTTTAACCAATCGATTACAGTGATTATCATTATATTTAAATAAAGTATTATTGATTCAGTACGGTACTAAAAAACAAGAAATTATAATCATACAAGTAATTTTTCAACTTTAATTTTCAACTTTCTTTTCCTGCATTCATACTTTATTCAATCGTTTCTTTTGCTTGTAACCATAGTTTGAAAATAAATAATTTTGTGCTAACTTTTAATTTCACGATAATAATTTACAAATATTATTCCTTCTTTTTTGTGCAACTAATTGATTACATATGTTATTGAATTAGATCAATCGCATAAATTAGTGTAATTAATTACATTAATCAGATTTATGAATAAAGATATTGTTGGTTAATGATTGTTCAAGTGTTAAAATATATTCATGCAGATAGTTTTATTAAATTGTAATATTGCTATAATATAAAATTCAGCTTTTATTGGAATTTTTGAATAAACATTTCATCATTAAAATGGAAAATGGTTTTTTTTTTTTGGAGGGAGGGGACTTAGGTTTTGGAATTTTTAGTGAAGCCAGGAATAATTTGTGATCGATTTCAAAACTTATTGATTTTAAATTTCTGAAATTAAACCACTGATTTATTATCATTTATCATCTTCAGTTCTCTGTTCCAATATTTTCCATTATTCCAAAAGAAAATTTGAAACTTTTAATTACTATTTGCATTTGCTGCATGTCATTATTCGAATATCTGAATGAAATGTTCCTTATTTAGCCATTTAGTGCTAACTATATGAAAAATTTTTTTTCAGTTTACTTTTTTACTTCCTATCAATTCTTGATTTTTTATGATTGTTTTAATTTTTAATGTGTTGAAATATTATTGAAACATTTATTGAAATAAATTTTTTTTTTCTTTAAATAATGGAGCAGAAAAAAAAGAAAAAATGTGTGTGGCGCGAGGAATGATGAAAATTCGAAACGAAAAATTTCGATTTTTGTCAATGCATTTTAGTTTTTGAAAATTTATTTATTTGTTTGCTTTTTGAATGTTGATTTGGAAAAAAAGCTTATCATATAATTTATTAGAAAAAGAAATGAAAAAATAAATTTGAAATGTTATGACGAAACATTGAATGAAATAATTATTGCAATTTTTTCCATTAAAAGGTTAAAGTTTCCTTTTGTTCTTCCATAAACGAGCAAACATTTTGCGTTTTTTTGTCTTTTCAATAAAACTGAAAAAGAAAAATTTCAATTTTAATAAAATACAAATAAATTTTTGAAACCAAAACCAATTTTCGTTTTTTTTTTTAACTTAAAAAATAAACGAACGTAGCAGAAATTGATAAAGAAAATGAAGCGATCATAAATTTTTTTAATAAAATAAAGCAAATAATTTTTAATTAATTAAATTATATATCAAATTTGATTCATAAACATGATGATCAATTTAATAATATGCAACGTGGGAGGAATATCCGGTATCGATTGGTTTAATTCACATATTCAGTTTTTTTTGGTTTGAAAATATAAGCTGTCATCAATGGGTGGATAATTGTACACATTAATTTTATTTTTCGACTTTTTTGAACTATGAATTATTATTTTATTTATTAAAAAGGTAAGCATTTTCTGATGTGAAGGAAAATAAAAATATGCAGTTAATTGACAGCTAAACGATTATTAGTAAGTTTTTTTGTGACTAAAATAAAGATTGTAATTTTTTGTTACATCAAATATGCATGCAAAAGTTACGTGTCAATCATAATTACTGTAAAATGGAAAAGAAAAAACGAACAGATTAGTCAATTAAAATATGATAATTAATTAATAAATGCTATCAATATTTCATCGTTTTTTGCGATGGAAATAGTGTTTGTGATTTTTTCGCTATATTAAATGTGCAGGAAAAAATTGCACATGAAGAAAAGGATTAAATAAATTAAAATATGGCAATTATTCAATGAATGCAATTTTTAAAATTTATAATTTACGTCAAGTTACGCTAACATCATAAATACGTCAACTTCTATATTAAATAATGCAGTTATCATAGAAAACGGATGATTATTGCTTGACAATTGCGGAACTCTGAACATTTTCGATGATCAGAGCATTTGATAAAATTTCCCCATGTGTGCATATGTGTACATGTGTATGTGTATGTGTGTGCACATGTATTGTGTGTGCATATGTGTATCTGTATTTTTATTTTCCCAATCAAAACAAATCGATTCGAAGTAATCAAATAATCTTGATCTTTTTTCCTTAAATCAAAATATAAATTGAAACATGAAGAATAAAGAAACAAGTAATTATTTTTGTGCTTATTCATTCATTTCATATCTTTTAAAAAAAGATATCAAAAATTAATTTAATTATTCATGTGCTCATGATCATTGTTTAGTTATTTATCTCATCTTGCAAAAAATTTGCTTCTCTTCTTTCGTAAAGAACAAAGCTTGACTTCGTTGTTTTCTTTGTTGGAAGAAAGTTAGTTTTCCATGTTTAGTTAGGCGAAAATGTTTTATTACAATTGAATAATCAGTGGTTTAGTATGTGGATGAGGATTTTTGATCCTTTTAATTTAGCAGAATACCAAGAATACAGATAGTATTAAGTAGAAATCAGCGCAAATGAGATGCAATCGTTTTATTCTGAAGAATATATTGAAATGAATTTTGAAATGAATTATTGCTGGAGAATCAATGGAAACAGAGCAGAGTAATAAGCTGGATCGGTAAAACAAATGAGGAATAAGGATTTCTTTGAAGAAGTTGATATGCAATTATGCGAACCTCTTGCGTACCTCATCATCAATAATGAACGAATTAACAGTGATCTTTAATATCAAATTCTTGTTAATGAGAAGAAAGTGAGTGTGAATTACATTATGATAATAACTGCATATAAGGTCTTCTTTACAAAACAGACAGTGTACGATGAATTTACGAATTTATAAAATTGATATTTTTTACGCAAAAGGACATTGCATGGAAATTGTAATGACAAGTATGTACAGCTATGGGAAAATGTTTTATAATTATTTCTTTGCACGATGAATCTTAATCTGAGAAATACAAGAAAAAAAAAATCTGAGAAATCTTTACAAATACATCAATTACTTTAATATATTGTAAATTTCGTTTTCACGGCACTATCTATCATTATTTTGTTTTTCATCGTTTAGTTAAAGCTTAATTTTAAGTTTAATTTCAATTACATATGCATGGGAACTAGGCTGAAATCATTTTTAAATCACTAGCAAATGAATCATTTGAAATTATACATTGCCATATAATTATTAATTGAGTTATCCATGAATGTACATTTATTTGCTAATTAATAAAAATGAGTGAGAAATAAGAAATACCTACAAACACATTTGTTATTTTTTTTTTGGAATTTTATTAAGACGCGTCAAAAACTGGCAATGAAAAAAGTACAGAATAGAATAAATAAACTTCCAAAATTTATATTTAATTATTGGATTACTCGCTGGCATATATTTGATCGATTACTTTACCAATCCTTCAAAAAGTGCAATTAAACAATTATGATAATGTTAATGTTGTTGCTGTCATTTTTCCCTAATCAGTCAATGCATGTTAATGCACATTCGCATGAGCGAAAATTGGAAATTAAAGAACTAAAAACAGAAAAATTTTCGGCTGTCATTATGTATGTATGCGTTTATATATACGTGCGCGAAAATGTAAAAACAGTGGTTAGACTTATTAAAAATGCTTTCTGAATCAGCAAAGAAAACTGTGAAATCAATAAAATTTGATGAAAAGAAAATTCAAAAAAAGAAATAAGAAAGAGACAATCAAATGTTTCGCAAAAAACAAAAATGCAATTTAACAATTTTTTTTGAAAAGTCAATCAATTAACAAACTTTTGTAATCCTATTTATTTCTTTTTTTCGTCCTTTCATTTTATCAAAATATTTTGTAAATGAATTTTCCTAAATGATTTTTTTAATTTTCAAAATTTGCAGGAAATCGCTGAAAATTTTGAATCATTTTACGCATTGTCGTTTTAGCAATTTGCAATTTTCAATTTTTTAGGATGCAAATGAGATTATGATTGGAAATTATAAAATAAATTAATTTTAACGATAAAATTTTGATTATTAAATTAATTGATACAAATGAAGTAAAATAAATAAAATAAGTATAAGCCAATATGTAATCTTTTATTACACTAATCAGTATGATATGTACATAATATAAAATTAAATAATAGAACATTAGATGAAAGTTTTTTCTGTAATGACTAACAGTTATAATTATAGAACAGTGAAAAATGAAATGTTTCATCAAATTCAATCAACTATGATGCTATATTGATAACAATTATTAATTGGTTTATTTATTTTAAGAAAAAAAAATTGTTCTTTTTAAAACTTGTTTTCACTTTTATTTTTTTGGACTTATTTCATTTCTTGTATGTTTCAATCTTGTATTTTATTTGTTAAAATGTTTTTTCAATTAAATGAAAACTAGTGACAATTACAACCAAGGTTTGTGACTCGGCTTCGACTGGTTGATTTACATTTGATACCCATTATTAAATGCTTGATTTCTCTGTACTTTTTCATTTCTTCGGACCAGTTGTTCCAGGAATCTGCAAAGTCTAGTAACCGACCGTAATTTCTGCTTACTTTTTGGATGGTAAACTTGATCCAATATGCAAACTGGCAATTTACTTTCAATGCTAAAATGTTCCAAATATTCATCAATTGATTCGAGTAGTCGAAGTGTCCTTTCCACAGCTTCTATGGTTGTAATCGTATGATTTACAAGAGACACCTTGAAATTTTAAAAACAAAACAATAAATCATCATGTGGCATTCTACAATTAATTATATCTCTTAGAAATAATCATAGCATAATATGATCTTGCTTATGCCATACATTTTACACTACAGTTATTTCAGTTTTTCTGACACTCTCAAATGAGGGAAGGTTTTAGGTTTGGAATGTATATTAAAGATATTTATTTAGTGTGATTTTTCAATAAGTGTATTTTGTACTTGTTAGTTTCTCAATGAGATAACTAAGTTTATTTCACCGGATTTATCGTTCGATTCGACCGTTTACTGCAGGGTAAATGAAATATAGAACAGAATAAGTCTAATTTTATTTCTCGTAATAAGATTTTTGATTGGCATTGAATTCCGAGTCATTCTAGAATATTGCACATTCATTGTTTGCGGTTCTCCACTGATTTGGAGATATCATACGAATGATATTAATGCATTTGAGTGCTAGTATCCTTACATTAAACACTCAAATTTTTTAAAATATCTCTTTGATCATTTTCTTGAAAAATAAAATGAAAACAAAAAAGACGCTAAAACCATTAAAAAAAAGTGGAAAATATAAACAAATAGATTATTATTAATTCATAAAAATCAAAATCGATTAATAAATACATATTGTTATGTAAGTAATTACGTATTTTCAACATAATTTTTCTCCTTTTTTTTCATTTTAAACATGGAATAAAATTACATAAAATCTGACTTATTTGATGCAACCTTATGATGGATGATTTATTTTTGATCAATGCATAACAATAATTTTCAATATTTCTATAAGGACAATGAAATTGCTGAGTGTGAAAGCTACAAAAATTGATTTGTTGCATTGCAGGAAAATATTTACTTAGTCATCATCATTGTATCATCATCATCATCGTCGATCGTCGATCGCCGATCCGTACCAATCATCATCGTCGTTATAGTCTGCTTCTGCTTCAGAATTGGCATTAGATGTTAGCATTTCCTATCGCAGGCACAAGTGCGATGTACTGTCGTTCCTTAAATTTTTTGGTGAGAATGATGCAGCGGCGAACTTTTATAAATGATCGTTACATTCACTTGCAAGTACTTTGCAAAATTTAGTTTAAATTCTTTTTCTTCTATTTTTCTTGCTGTCTTTCTCTTTCTTTTGCTTTTCAATCGATAATTAGTTCCCAAAAGAAAAAAAATTTCGGCATATTAATTAGTTTTTAGAATGTTTTTCTATCTTTCCGGTTATTTTTTCATTGTATTATATTTCATTAGCTATACTGTCTCCTGATTAAATTATTCTTTTCTGAATGATCGCTTTTATTTTGGTACGTTAACATAACCGGTTATAAACATTATATATATATATATATATGCATGAATATCTCTTGATTTAATCAATAATTTAAAAAAATTAGAAATCCTGCGGTAATTTGAATCCAATTTGATCCATTTTAACTTTCGAATTTCAATTTTAAATTTGATTTGGTAATTAATACATTTACAAAAATCTTTTTCTAATGATTTGATCATAATCTATTATGTAGTTATTTGTATGCTTTGGGTTAAATATAAAATTCATATATCCGAAATTATTAACTTAAATTAGCTTTTATAGTTTGAACTTTTGCAAATACTTGACTTAAAGAGTTAATTTATTCAACTTGGTAACAGTTGTATTAATTTTACCATTATATTAATTTCCAATAATCACTTTTCTTTTGGTGTGTAATATATTCTGCACCTAAAGTTTTTTTTTCTTTACTAAATTCTGTCATCTTTACAAGCTAATTATCAACTAATGTCTACAACTAATACTACTTTGAACACGGTTATCGATCAGGTCGAATGGATCGAACGAATCATTGGTGGTTTTATTGTTTCTGTAAGTATGTTTAGTTGATAAAAGGATAATTTATATATTAATCATTTAAATATTCAAAACATTAAAGTCCAATTCTCAATTTGCTGGAAAACTAAGCATTTTTCATTTATAAAATTTTTAAAATTCAGCTTTTAGTCAGTCATATATTTTTAGCGAAAGTATGATTTATATATGATAAATTAATCATTCAAATATTCGAAACATTAAACTTCGACTTTCAATTTTCTGAAAAACTAGTAACTTCCGATTTGTAAAGTAAAGAAAAAATCTGTTTCATTTAATTATCATTTAAGTAAATTTATATTGTCACTTTATTCTTACCATTTACCATATAAATTCTCTTTCACCTTGGAGATTTATCATACATAAATTTTTTACCATATATCAACTACCAGCACATTGTTCGTTATTCACAGCATTTTTGTAATTACAAAAAAATTCTGGCTTATCTTCAATTATTTTAATTATTCTTTCATGAAATTAATTTTACTGTAACATTAGATGAAAATAATTATTATGATGAAGCAAGTATTATATGCTCTTTAGATGAAAGACCACATGTCCAAAATTACTGCTCATGGTGAAAAAACTTTTGAATCATTCGAAAGTCGTTTTGCAGAAGGAAGCGAAAATCTAAATGCAATTGCGGTAAGTTTAATGACAAAATTAAGATTCATCAAATTCAAAATTTTCAAAACAATTAAGCAATAGAATTTTCTCTCTATTGGCGAAAAAAATGCATATTAAGAGACATCTAATTAAAAATGTTCCACTATAGGAAAAAATTAATTTTTCAGAGTTAAGGATTAAGAAAGAAAAACAGCACAAAATGAAAAAATACTATCGAATTTTTTTGCGTTCTTATTTTGCTTACTAAAATTTTGCATTTCTTTCTTGTTGAACTTTTTTAAAATTTAATTCTAATGAAATCTCGATTACAAAAATTAAAAATAATTTTCATTCAGACTACAGCTTATCAGAAATGTGAAAATTTGCCATCAGCGATAGCGTTGATTATTTTTTTGTTTATTACGGGAATTGTTGTAATTTTGTCTTTCCTTTTTTTGTTTGTTAATTGTATTCATCGATTTGTTTATCAACATTATATCAACGTACAAAGATCAAAGATACAGAAACAGCAAATGAATAATGTTTAACATTTTTCATCAAAATTTTACTTTAAATTATTTTTTATTAAAATCACAAAAAAATTTTTTTTTAATTCTTTAGTTTTATCATAATAAGGAAACTGTTTTTTTTTTTTAAAAAAATTCAGTTCAGTTTCAACAGTTGATTAATTAAATTTTAATTAGGAAAAAATTTCATATATTTATTAAAGTTTAGTGGAATTCCTCAAAATTTCTTAGTTAACCACAGCTGCTCAAAATGCAGTACCACAATTTAAGTTATTTGATAAACGGACAAATTTGTTTTGAACTATAATTAAAATTTTCAAAAAATTTACAACCTACAACTATAAAAGCTTAATACTAATTTTAAAAACTATTTAAATTTGAATTCAATGTAATATGAATGTTTAATAAGTTTCGTAAAATTTCAATAAATGTATTCATCTTGGAAGCGGATTTTTTAATTAAGTATTAATTTTTATCTTGTACTTATTATTTATGTATTCCACTTCACCCTGTTCATGATGCTTTCTTGATTTCTCTTCATTATTAGTGAAAGCGATTAATGTTGAACTTATAATCAAGTCAATTATGGCAATATTTCATTTTATCAATTCTTCGTTATTATTTTTTAGTTTCTTAGATGTACACGCATGTTTTCACATGTTTTCGTAAGCAATCAGCTTGTTTGCGATAATTTCGCTTCATCGATATATGCTATTTTCCTTTTTTGCTGTTTATCGCGACATTTTGTTGTATAACATTCCGAAATTTTCGAATAGCTTGTGATAATATCCTTATGATATTTTTACATTTCTATCACACAACTTTCGGTTTTGATGCTTTCATTTTTTGAAACACATATATTTTATGTTTTCATAAATTACTATTCGATATCATAATATGTTTTTCCACATGGAATGCAAATTTTTGGATAACTTATGATATATTCGATGTTTTCATATGATTATCATAATGCAATATTCATATTCAAATTTCTGCACAATTACAATTTAATTTTTAAGTTACTGAGTCGTTAAGAATTTAGAAATAATTTTTTTTTTTTAAAAAAAAGACAATGATTAATGTGCAGTATTTTCAGGGATAAAATTAATAAAACAGTTTCAACAAAAACATGTTATTAAAATGATCAACAAAAATTTCAAACTGAAATATTATTTATCAGCGCTAGAAATGAAAAAAAAAAAACAGAATAAGAAAAATGCGGATTTTTTTAAAAATTTAACTTTGCTATAGCAATCATTGTTTTTAGCAGCATTTAAATGAGCTGAAATTAAAATTTATTAAATTTTCGTTCTGTTTGTTTATAAAAATGCATGATTTTCAAATAATTTCAAAAAAGAGAAAGTCATTTCAAATTAATCATTAAATATTGGGATATGTTAATTAATTTCAATATTTTGATAGATGTAAATCAAATTTTCCATATGTGATCCATTATTTTTCGAATTCGAAAACTCTGCGATTTTCTGAATAATCTTTAAAATATCCCAAGAACGGTTTTCTTGCATGTATCAAAAATTTGGTATTATTTAGATAATTCGTTGTTGGCCAGGATAACTTGTTTTTAATTTATTCATTTAAACCGATATTTGCTTTTTTGATACTTCAATTTTTCAGAGTAAATAAATTTATATTAGTTAATTTTTTGTTTATTCACAGTAATTAAAAATATTTTTTTATTCATTAAAATCTGCTAAAATACATTTTTTCTGATTAATTTCAATGTTATTATTCTTTAATATTTTATTTGCGTAAGAAATGATATTGTTGTTTCAGTTATCAAACTACTGCGCTGCTTATTGTATGCCAAATCACAGGTTAGATAATAACAAATAAGTTTGTCGAACGAATAATTCCAAAGCACCTGGCGCTATTTCGTATTGGCATTGGGAATTGAATTAATTGACAACTAATTAACAAATTAATTTGATTTAATTTGAATTGAATTAATTAACAGATCATCCTACTATTTGATTACCTAGCACTGTCGTGTTAGCATTTGGAAAAATCTTAAAGAATTCAATTAATTAACAATTTACTCTATCATTTGGATATTTATCTGACTGTTCAAAATTGCGACTTGATAAGTATGCATACTATTATGCATTACATGGATATCACAAATCGATCCTTGCATTATCCAATTCTGAAACTGCTCGTCTCATATGATATTTTAAAAAAATGTATTTGGCACTTTTAAAAATTGATAAAAGAAATTTTTTTCACAAAAAATGAACTAGGAAAAAAATTGAACGAATTTAATTTTAT
Organism: Mansonella ozzardi; assembly: GCA_029876185.1. Lineage (NCBI taxonomy): Eukaryota > Metazoa > Nematoda > Chromadorea > Rhabditida > Onchocercidae > Mansonella > Mansonella ozzardi. The sequence goes on from JARVGP010000195.1 coordinate 27,296, forward strand.
TTTCAATAAACTTATGATTAAATTTTTTTTGGAAAAAGTGGAAAATATATTTTAAAAAAACGAAATAATTTAACTACTTTTTTCATTTTTGAAATTTATTATTAATTTTTTTGGTACAAATTTTTATATTAATTTCAGAAAAATATTTACATATATAATTTCTGTAATTTAGTTTGAAAGAAACATTTTTCGGAAAAAGTTCAACTTTTATCAGCCAATATTTGGCGGATTTTTTTTCAGTAATTTCATCCACAAACATTTTCCTCTTTATGATTAAGGATAAGCTTTTCCATATCTAATTAGAATTTAGTTTAAAATGTTATTTATGATAAAATATTTTTATTTGCTATGTAATTTATTTAGGCATATTTTATATCCGATGATTTTTTTTTTAATTAAAAAACAGAAAAATTGTTTGATTAGTTCTTTTTCCCAAAATTATTGATAGAAATATTCGAATTTTTTTTTGAAATTAAAGCGGCGAAATTAGAAATAAAACGTTTTGACTAAAAAACAAAATCGTTCAAAATGTTTTCAGTTTTTGTCTAGGAATGAAATACATTTTACATTTCTTTTTTCAAAAATTTTTTCTTGCATATAAATGAAAAAATTTACATTTTTTTCGTGTAAAAAAATAGTCTTTTAATTATTTTGATAATTATAATTCAACTAAATAGTTTTATTGCTTTATTATTAATTTTCATCAGTTGGTTGCTTCATTTCCCTGTAAACATTTATTGGCATTTCTTTAATATTTCTGATAATTTTTAAAAATTCCAGCTTAATTTTCGCAATTCCCAATTCATGCATAAATAACCAAACAATATGAGAAGAAAATGATGCAAAATAGCAAGGAATTTATAAAAGCTTTAAGATTCTCATAGTACAAAATTAAAACTAACAAATTCATATAATTCCTGCTAACGGAAATGAAATGAAATGAAAAAAACATATTGTTATGTCAAGTGTTCAGAACTATGAATCAATACGTTCAGTAGAGAAAATATTGTATAAAAAATGATTTTTTATCTCCATAAAATGTATATGAAATAAAAAAAGTGAAAAAAGTTTTTAAGTAAATAGGTTTCTCAATTTCCTTTTCGGGTTTTCTTTTATTAAATTTATAATAACATCAAGTTCTAAAAAATGTTTATTGTGCAAATGAAGATTAAAGAGTGATTTATATAAATAATAAATTTTAAAATAATTCTTTAGATAATACTGCAAAGGAAAATACTGCAAACAAACACAAGAAGAAAATGTTTGAAGGATCGCATTCTTCGTCATCATTTGAAGATTACACTGAGAATACTGTACGTATGGCTTCATTACGCTGTCCAACACATCCATGTAAACAGGAAACCTTGGAGCATTATATGACAAAATTGCTGCAATTAATGTCCGGAACGGAACGAATTCATACCGTTTTTGAGCATCATGAAATTGTTGAGGTCATTCTTTGGCAGATCTATGCACTACTGATGAAATTTGGATAAAAATAATTGATTCGAAAATGAGATAAGTAGCTAAAATTATGAAATTATGAACTTTTCCCCTCATGAATTTAATCCAGTCAGTTGGTTTTCATTAATATTATTTTCTTACCAGATCTGTGCTCAAAGATGTTGTAAATTTCTTCAAAATCATTTACTTTAAAAAGAAACATTGTTTGAAAAAAATTAACAAAATCAGTCATTTTTAAAAACTTTAACTTCCGATACTTCAAAGTTTTAAATATATTTCAAAGTAAAATATTTCAAAGTTTAATAAAATTATACAACTAATAGAAGATGTATGCATTAGAAGACTAGCCAGCAGTTCCATCTTTTTAAAATACTGCAACCTATAATTTTTTTTTTTGAAATATTCATAATTTCAAATGAATCTTTCGGATCTCATACTTTTTTACAACGTTTGAATTTTCTGAAAAGAAAAGTGAACTTTTTTTGATACAACAAATAAAGGCAAAATAAATGAAATTAAAAAAAATTGTATGTAAGTTGATTTTGCTGATAAAATTTCATTAATTATATTCAACAGTGATTAAATGGAATAATCTTAAATACAAAAAAAAAAAAAATTCTTTTGTTTCTACTGATATACGACATTAAATGAATTGTTCGCAAAAAATTATGTCATGCGCAACAAATTTTATTCAATGTTTTTAAATTCCAATAGTAAATAAAAAAAATAACGAAAATTCTTTTTGCTGCCTTCATCGTTTCCAACAAATGAAGTGAAATTAACAATATAATCGCTACTCTAAAAATAATTAATTGATTTTCTTTTAAATTCAAATTTCTTTAAAGAGATTTTTTTAAGATAATTCATGGATGCTTGACTATTTTTTCCAATGAACCAACACTGCTGCAATTTTCGTTACCAAAAAATGGTCTTGCTATAATTGGTGATTTACATGGTGATGCATTCTGTTTGCTCAAAGCATTTGAATTCTACGGTTTTCCACCGAATATCTCATATCTTTTTCTTGGTAACAGATCTGTTAATCCCTTGATCCCTTCACTGCATCAATAATGTATTCCATAGAATGCAAAATAAAAATATGCACAGGATTTCAAAGTAAATAAACTTTGAAAATTTTCCAATCATTTTTCTTTTATTAAAAAAAAAAGCTAACGATTGAATTAATTTTATTAATAGCTAAATTGATGTTTAACGAAATTTTAAAGAGAATGAATTAAATAAATAATTTTTTTATAAATAAACCAATTATTTAAAAAATTATTTGATTTCAATTGAAAAAAAATGTGCATACAATTAACAATTCAGGTGATTTCCTCGATCGCGGCCCAATGCAAAATGAAATTTTGTTATTTGTTTTTTTGATGAAATTACGTTGGCCAGAACATGTTTACGTATTACGTGGAAATCATGAATTATATGATCTGACAAAACAATGTTTCAAAAATCAGGTTTCCACTAAATTGCTATTTTTTATTGTTAGGATTACATAATTTACATGTAATTTTCATTCCGATCACTAACTCCTATTACATTATTATCTATTGTGAAGCCGTGTTATTTACATAATTTTTTTTGCCTTTTTTGTTCTTCTTATAAAGTCACGTATTTTCCTATTTGTAAGTTAAACAATCAGAATTAGAGACACAGATGTTGCGGAATTCGCAAACAGCTTTATAGCAAGTATAAAGTCATAAAAACTTTTTTTCTCTTTTATAGTGCCTAGTGGATTACAAAAATCCGTCTACATTTATCTATATCAATCAATTATTCGATTATCTCCCACTAGCAGCAATTGTTTCAGGTAAATGTTAACATTCATTTTTTTTATTAAGCTGTCAACGCTACCAAAAAAAACGAATTCATTGGTTGATTAAAAAACACTGCATTAAATGAAATCTGAAATTATCAAAAATAATTTGCCTAAAATAAGCTTTAAATAGAACGCATTATAGAAAGATGCTGGTATTCATTAATTAACCAATGGCTTTGTAATTAGAGGCTTGAAGTTGTAATTGTTAAATTTGCAATGATATTTGTAAAAGAAGAATAATAATGTGGAAATTTTCTTTTAGATTATTTTTTCCTCTGTCATGCGGGTGTATCACAATGGATGACATGTCGCGCTAATATAGCAAACATTCCACGACCTACAGATTTGAATAATATGAAAATTTTAGAAGGATGTATTATCACTGACATGCTTTGGTCAGATCCAAAACCAAATCAAAAATTGTTAGTATTTTTCTTCCTTTTTTTTGTTTCAAAATTTCTTTTCTAGCTTTATATTTTCAAAGAGAAGATATGAATTAATAACTTTAAGATTTAATTTTTTTATTTTGTAGTAAATATTTCAGGCCATTTGATTTAAGCGAACGTGGTTGTTGTTATAGTTTCAACCGTGAAGCGCTACATGCGACACTTCAAGCATTAAATGTTCATATATTAATCCGTGGACATCAAATAGTTCCGGAAGGTATTTTAGATAATTTTGGTGACGGTAGCTGTATCACTGTTCATACCGCTACACGTGAAAGTGTTGGTTATAATACGTGTAAGTGTTTGTAATTTATTTCCATGAAATCAATTAGAAATTTAAATGGCGCAATGTTAATGAATTTAAGAAAAACTGAAACGATAAAAAATGAAGAGAAATTTTTGACCTAAATAAATTAATTAATTTATTCAATATTCAGGTTATTAGATTGATTTTTGGATTCTATTTCAAAAAGAAAATTTACTTTTTTATATTTTCATAAATTTTTAAAATATCATATGTGATCATTTAACATTTTTTATATTCTTAACTCATCATTGGTTTATTGTAGCTGGTACAATTAAAATAGTTCGCAAGGATGACGGAAATTTTCTCATGGAAAAACGTATCACTAAGGTATAGCATACGTGGCAATATCACGTAGTTACAACTAACAATCAGAGTATTCGGTGGATAAAGTAGACAATTTCCTCAAAAAAAAGCTCACTTATATCTCATCAGTATTCATATTATTTAGTTATATTTGAGCAATTAGACAGAAGAATCATAAGCGCGCATGATCTTGAGATAATATTGAGAAACTTTAATTTATGCATTAATAACGTGATACACGCAGACATCTTTACAGATAGAGTGCAAAAAAACAATAGTATATTTACGTGATACAGTTCACATATTGTTATGTGAAAGTTTACAATATAACAAAATGAACAGTGTTATTCTAAAATGTCGTTGGTGTCGAAAAGCTTATCCTAGTAATATTACTCAACGGATACGTAATTCTGGTAAAGCTGAAGTAGCCATATGGATTTCTCGATATGCTTTTCGCTATGCACTACATGATGAAATATTCCATGTTTGTTTTTTTGGTTAAACGTAAACAAGAAAAAAATTCAATAAATTTTATAAAAAAAGCAATATGAAACAAATTGAAAATCTAATTTACAAGAATGTGAATCCTACATTTTCCCTGAAATTTATTGGACTTAGAAAATGCAATTAAAGATTCAATTCAAAATCAACATTATTCAAGTCATATTTTTAAAACGATCAAGAATTTGCTTAAATATTTTATTTCAAATTATTATTTATTTATTAATCTAATCTCGTTTTCCATTTATTAAATATTTATTTGTCTAGTTTATATCCATATTTGTATGCAAATGCTGAAATCTATTTATTGACTTAGAAATTTACCTTATCACTTCTTGTGATAGATCACCATGTTCTACAATATATATATATCATTTATTAATTGATGTGTGGTTTGATAAACAATGAATCTGATAATATCACAATTAATTATTGCAAGATAATTGAAGGGAGCGTGGAAAAATCAAGATGATCGAACAATGAATCTGCGAGCTTATCAATTATTTCCGGTATTATATGATGCGGTTGCCTTTGAAGGTAGCACATCAGCAACTCCGGTTACATTCCGTGTTATGTTAGCACAATGGGAGAAAGCATTTTTACGCAAAGTTTCTCAATTTGTTCCATCTTTCAGTTAACTTTTTTAATAGCTAGGTAGTGTTAAAACACATTATTAACTATCATTTAGCTCTCATTTTGTATAACTCTTGCAGTAACATTCATAACTCTTAAGCGATAAGATAGATTACAATCTTCTATGAAAAAACTGCATCTGCAATTAATCATTTCTTATGCTATATCTATTCATTACTGAAAAGCTAATGAAACTAAATTCATCACTCATTTCTTTCTTTTTTCAAATTAAAATTTCAAAATTCATTGTTTCATTTTACTAGTTTATTATTAGAGTTGTTATTATATTGCAGTTATTTACGACAACTTCCGATCTTCAATTAACTGAAACATTAGCAAATGACATCGATCCAGACTTATTAGAAATTCAACTACATCGATTTAAGCCTAATATAGTAAAACGTATATCACGACATGTTAGAAATATATTACGACATGTTATTGTACATATTTTATATTTCATAATACCAGTAGTAAAAAATAGAAATTATTGACTTTTCTGTTCTGTTTATGAATTTAAAAGATTGAAATAATTGACAAGTTCATTAAATTTATAAAAAAAAATAAAAAGCGATGGAATTAAACTGATTATTCCGAAATAAATATAAAAAATAAAAAAGTCATATTTCAGTAATTTTTTTTTGGTTATAATTTTAACTAAATGTTTTAATAATTGTAATTCTTAATGAAAAGTTCTACAAAAAAAAAACTTTTTTTGTTCGATTACTTTTCCAGGGCTTTCGCGATTTGCCTTCATTCGATGATAAGATTATATCGGAGATATCAAGAAGATCACAATTGATTAATTGATTCATAATTCGTTTATAATATTTTATTTTACTAATACTAATACTAGACGATAGTGTTAATGAAAATATTTAATTTCCCGACTCAAAAATAAAATTGAGCAAATATAAATGATAAATTTGTAAATAAATTATTTTTGCAATTTAAAAAAAAAAGAATTTAAATAATATTTAATAAATTACTTTTATTTCTGGTAGTTCTCATAATAAATTTTCTTATTTACTTTGCCTAAATTAATTTTAAAAATTCCAAATTTTTAAAGATTTCAACTTTAAAATTGATGAAGAATGAGTATGTTTTAAAATTTGCTCTTTTGTTTGTTTTTGAAAAATATTTTTATTTAATTTAATGAAAAATAAAGACAATGGGTGAATGAGTGAAGCTTTTCTGTTTCTTGGTGATTAATATTTCATTTTTTTAAGATAAATGGGATTTCGTGTTTTTGTTATTTTTTAAAAATAGCCAGAGATATTGCTACAATTCTAGAAATTCTCGCTGAATTATGTCAAATTAATTTATGAAATAGCTTCATCGTATAATGTTTCACGGATAATTTATTATTTTTCAACAACATTCTACGGAATGAATAAATAATAAGTAAAGAAAACAAAAGTTTACCTGAATACCGTACAACGTGCACTACAATTATTTTCCACGAAATACTTACATAGTGAAATTATTGAAATTTATAGGTTGGCATTCAGTAGTATTTTTTAGAATTTTCCAGTCTTTTTCAGCTTTTTCGGCTTACGTTATTATGATTCATTATCTAAGCGTAATGTAATCGTAACCGCAACATTACGTAATTTATCTTTAGTTTACGCAGCCAATGAGCAAATTTTGACGAACAGCTGAAAAATTGCTTAAAAATTTTCATAAAAATCGTTGTCAATAATGCCATCGCAGTTTGACATGCAGATATAACAAATCTTGAAGTGTTAGAATTTTCGGATGATAACTATGTTTCGTCGTACCCTATAAAAAGATTTAACTTATGCTTATTTTAAAATGAAAAAATTGAATGATTAAAATTGCTGCAACATATTGCAGCATAAATCACTTCGCTGCAAAATTTTAATTTTTCCCACTCAACTTAAGAGCTTAATTTACATATTGGAAATTCATTACCAGAATTTTGCTTCAATTTAAACTTTTTTTGAAGTTTTCTGCGATTAAACATTCACTAATATTTAATTTTGTTTTTTGTTTCATTACGTTTTACTAATTTATACTGCGGTGACATGGAATTATATCTTGTGAGATTTGAAAATTAAGAAATTAATCTATAATCGAAAATCTAAAATTCAGTTTTTATAATAAATACCAAAAAATTGCTTTTTTTTGTCAATTAGCAAAATAAATAATATATCATAAATTTTAATTTTTTGCTTATCTATCTGGCAAATTCCAAAAAAACAATTTTGTAAAAATCGAATCTGTCAAGTCAAAATAATATCAGGTAATTCTAAAAATTGTTAACTGTAGATCAATTAATTTATATCTTAATTAACCAGCTTATAGCCTTATTTTCTAATTCAGTTCAATATTTTCTGCCAGTTAACAGTTTTGTCACAACACATTTTGTATTATACAAAATTTACATTATCGCAAATTTTAAAACATGCGACAATTACAAATTTGAAATCTTTAAAAATTGGAAATTTTTTTAATTGGCTCAAAAAGGTGACATAAATTTTACACGAAAAATTGTTAGCTCTAAAAAAAAATATTGAGAATTGCCGAAAATAAATTTAATTTATTAAATAATGTTTGAGGTTTCTTTTTTTTAAAATTGCAGAAGTAATTTATTAATAATTTTATCATTTATATTAGTTTACTTTTATTGTTAAGCTGAAAAATAAAGCAACACTATCGTCTAAAGTTGATATTACTGAAAAAAAATATTGCGAATAAATAAATTAACATACATCGCTGTCAAGCGGCTTAGAACATAAATACGGAATGACTTTCTCTTTTTTGAAATTATTTGAAAACTATGCATTTTTCTGAAAAATTTATTAATAAGCAATGAAAATTCAATAAATTTAAATTTTAATTTCAGGTTATTTAAATGCTACTAACAACAATCGTTGCTAGACAAAGTTAAATTTTAAAAAAATTTCGTATTTCTAGCTCTGATAAAAAATAATTCAGCTTAAAATTGCTTTTAATTATTTTTATAAAAATATTGATGATAAAATTGTCAATAGTGTGTTTTTGTTAAAAAATGTTTTATTAGTTTTGTTCCTGGAAATACTGCACGATAACAGCTGTCTTTTTTTTAACTTATTTTTAAGTTCTAAGTGATTTAATATTTTAGAAATTAAATTATAATTACACAGAGATTTTAATATGAATATTTTATTATAATAATCGTATGAAAACATCGTATATATAAGATGCATAAACGTATTCTATGTAGAAAGAAATCATGATATCGAATAGTAGCATAAAGTAAAACGTATGAATGAGAGGGAAGTATAGATTTCATAAGGATATTATGATAAGTTTAAGAATTTTGGAATGTCACAGAACGAAGTGTCATGATAGGCAAGCAAAAACACTAAATATCGATGAAAAACTGATTCATATATCAATGAAGCGATAATACGTAGAAAAGGTTATTGTTTACGAAAACACGTGAAGCAAGTCATGAATACCTTTAAGAATAAGAAATAAAAAGTAAAGTTGCATGTTGTTAAAATACCAACGATCAATTAAATGATGAATCTAAAAAATTGTTGGAAACGACCGATGTTTTTATTGGAGCCGATTATTTCTTCAAATTTATGGAACTTCATAAAATCGAAGCACTAAAATCTGGATCCTCATTACTTCATACGAAAGTTGGACCGATGATAATTAAAAGTGGCGATACAAATCAACTTTGTTAAACAAGTATGACACATACTTCTAATGCAATTTCTGTATGTACTTTAATCTTGGATCAGAAATAGAAAACTTTTGCAAGCTAAAAATCATGGGAATAAGCAAGAAGCTAATTTTGACAACAGTGACGAGGCACTGAAACGTGACGAAGCATTTTTTCATAACATCTTATGAAATATCATTTAAATAAAAAATTACAAAGAATAAAATTAACGATTTAAAAATTTGCTCGATTAAAATAAACAAACAAACAGCAGCAAGAACAGCAGCAGTATTAATAAGTACAAAAAAAAACTGCTTGATTGATTATAAGTTTTGCTCTATTAATTATTCGTTTTGAAAGAATAGTATTTTTAGTTCTTTTGTTTACTGCGGTTAATTATCATCAATTATTGCAGTAATGAAATTTTTCTTCAACTTTTGGTTCAAAATACTCGAAACGCATTATAGGAATTTTTTTTTCTGATAAATATTTTTGTTTTTTGCAATTTTTTTCTTGATTAATTTTTTGGGAATTTTTCTTTCTGCAACTTCTAACTATACATATATGCAAGAGTGCTATGAGAAATAAAAGTGACTTGATAGATTTATTCAAATAATCCTTTCTATCCATCAAAAGCTAAAAGCACAAATGTCATTCTCTTTCTATTGCATCACTACATCGATTATATGTCAACATTGTTTACGTTCTTGTCAAACAAATAATATCATATTTTACTTTTTTTTTCCTTTTACTATTAATATCAATGTAAATTTCAGTTCTTTGATAATTTTTGATGCTTTTTTTAGATAGAAATTTTAGGATTTCGAACGATTAAAAATTTAAATTTAATATAAAAAAAATATTTTTTTTAAAAAAGTAAAAGCTAAAATTGAAATAAAAACGTAGGATTTTTTTTTGGCCTTTTTAATTCTATGATTATAATTATGATACACTACTTGCTGATTTTTTAATTTTTCATTCATTTCTTTTATTGCTAGAATAAAATCTAAGAAAAAAAATGATTGTTCATGTAAAATATTACGCCATGTATTCTCTGAACTAAAAATTGAATTTTCAGGAAGATTAGATTTTAATTTGACTCTAGTAAATTTGAAAGCTATCCCTTGTTAAAGATATCTTTAAGCGAAGACTTTTCTGGATAACCGATAAAACTTGGGCTATGACGAACTATCGAGTATGTTTTTGAGATCATATTTCCTACATATTTCACACTTTGTTTATATATTCATCGGCGAAACTTTTTGAGAAAGCTAAAAGCAAGCCTATTACTTCCGACATTACGTCCGATAGATTAACAAATGCCTAAATGTGCCTTTTAGAAAATTTTATAGCTCATTCATAAATGAGACAGCAAATGAACAAACTTATGCATACTCTATTTGCTTTATTTCTTCTGCTTTCCATTCCCTCTCTTCATCTCTCTCTGTCTTCATCTTTCTCTCACAATTCTCATTTTGCTTCTAATTATGCTTTTATTTTAATTCAAAATCAAAAACTTCTTTATATCGTCTATTGCTTTGCGCTCGTAATTTAGCAGTCTTTGGACTATGAAAAGTTATTTTCATTTCAATATTTTAATTTCAAAATTATCTTTATTTCAATATTTTAATTTTAAAAGTTATCTTTAATCTATAGTCTCATTGAAAAAAAAAAAACTATTCCAGACTATAACTTTTTTTCTTTAGTGAAATATTAATTTCTTTCATTATTTGCTGTCCCATTTTATCATTTTCTCTCATTCATCATTTTTTTTTTAATCATTAAATTTTATTCTATTCAATTTTTTTTTTAGTCATCTATTTTTTTATTTTCGGATGAATTTTTAAAAGCTATTCGAAATTTATATATTTTCAAAAAAAACCATTTTTTATATGAAAAATTATTCAAAAATTTTTTAAAAAAAGCATTCTAAAAAATTTGTCAAAGATTTTTTTCGAAAAAGCTTCTTTAAAAAATTTTGAGTAATTTTTTTGGAAAAAGAAACTATGCATTTAAGTGTAAAGTTTAAACTGTTTAAGTTTTGCTGCAATTAGAAATATATGCGATTTTGAAAATTTTAAAATAAAAACACATCTATTCAAATATAATATTCAATTACTTGAACCTTTCAAAAAGTTTTTAAAAGTCAGTTTTAGCAAATATTTTATTTTTTACACTATTTTTTTCATTTCTCAATGAAGAAAATGCAACACACTGCAACAACAGAAATCTAAAATTTCAAATTTCTGAAATGAACTTTTTTCAGTAAATTTCATATTTCATTGAAAAGAAACGGTAGCAGTTAGTTTGCATTACAGTAAAAATAAAAATGTGATACTTAAATGTGCAGAAAGGAAATATATATGTAATATGGAATGTGATTCGTTCAGTTTTATGGAATTGCAATTTCCTCCTTTCAGTTTTAAACATTTCCAGTTCCCTTTTGAAATTATATGCATTTCCAGTTTTCTTCACATTTTCAGCTAGAAGCATCTCCAATTTTTTTTCGGCAAAGTTCAAATCAGTTGTTAATCTGAAAGGTAAAGTATTTTTAAAAGTTGAAAGAGTTTATCAACGATCGTTGATGTAATTTATGTGTTTTTCATTTCTTGGCTTAACAATTTACAAAATACTTCGTTAAAAATTCTTTTCAATCATTCTTTCTTCAAACTTTACTCTTTTTCTTTCAGCCCAATTAATTTTATATATTGTTTTAATTCAAGTCTTTTTTGAAATTTCCATTTGATTGATGATGAAGTTTATTTAATTTGCATAATATGTTATTTAAATGTAAATTCAATGTAAAGTACTCAGATCTCATCGTTTGAAATCAATTCATAAAGTGATATACTTTATAACTGCTGTGCTTTTTTTATTAGTTAATTGCTAATTAATTAGTTAACTTTTATCGTCTTGTTTTCTTTTTACTTCCAACTAATTGATAATTAGTTAGCTGACTTTAATTAACTAACTTTTATCATCTTTTTTTCTTCCTATTTCTAATTCGACTGATTTCATAGTTTTCTAATCTTTTTCGCTTTCATTTTCCCAATCATTTTTTGAATTTACTTTTATTTTTCAGTCCATTTCGTTTTATCTCATTTATCTATTTCAATTTTTCTTTAAATTCCTTCTTATCATTCCTTTGCTTAATTTTATCAGTCATCTTTTAATTAATCAGTTGTTTCAATATTTTTGATTGCCTTTTTATCATTTTTTTGTTGTTTCTTCTTTTCACTTGACAATTCATAATTTTTATCTTTTCCACTTTTTATCTTCTGAATGATCTCATCGAAATTTAAAATTGTAGAAACACTCATTTTTTCTGCTAATTAACTTAGTGAATGATGAAATGCAATTTTTTTCACTTCCTGAAATTCCAATTTTATCCAATAAATAATACATTCATTTGGATTATTTTTTCTTTTTTCCTGTTTTTCTCTTTAATTGATTACAATTACTCAATTAGGAAAAAGAAATCACCAAAACAAAGCAAAATTTAAACTTCTGTGATGAACCAAAAATGGCAAAACTTTGAAAAATTTGAATAACCAAAAAATTCAAAAAAAAAATTTTTTAATCAAATTAAATAAATTGACCGAATAATTAAATAAGTATTAATTTGAAATGATGCAACTGTAATTAAACTCTGTGCAGCTGCATTATACCATTTCATGACTTTTTTCATTAAAATTTTTAAAATAGCAATTCGCACAAATTTTAATTTTCTTATGCAGCTGCAAACATTATACTGAGATAAAACGTTTAGGAAAAGCGTTTAACAAAATGGATTTGGCAAAATGGATTCATTAAAATTTTTAATTAAAAAAATTTTAGCCTATATAAGAATCTTCTGCAATTTATCAAAGTTCGTTTAACAGTTTGAGATTCGCGCTATTTCTTTTTCCACATAACATTTGCGAAATTTCAGTTTTACAAATGAGTTTTGCCAATTGTTCTGAAATTCATAAATGTTTTTTTTTGAAATTGAAATTCTTTCTTTTAATTATTTAAATGACTTTTTTTTGGAAAAATAATAATCAACTGTTATTAGCAAAGTAAAGAAAATTTTTCTTTCGAAATTCGTTTTTAATTTAGAAATATTCATGAAAATTTTTAAATGAAATAAATAAATAAAAGAAATAAATAAATAAAACTAAGTAAACAAATGAGGATAAATATAAATTTATATTTATCTATTGGGTTTATTAAATTTTTGAAAAACATTTGATAAAACTTTCCATTGTCAGATATGCGATTAAACAAATGTTTTTATTACGCTATTTATGCCAATAAATAATTATTTTCATACAAAAAAAAAGAAATCGTTAAAAAATTATTAAACTAATGAAATTAAATTTTATAAAATCATTGATTATACTGAGTAAATTTAAAGTCATTTTTAACAGCTTTTCGACTTTCAATTGTTTATGTATTTTTTTTTTGCTTTGTTATTTCATTTCCAAAAACTTAAAGTATTTGAAAAATTAAATGAAAAATAAATCGTTATGACATATTTAAAAAAAATAAAGAAATAAAAAAAGATATTAAAGCTTAAACAATAATTAATTAAAAAGAAAATTGAATGTTTCCTTGACTTTTTCTTCATAATTTTTTGGAATTTTTTTTTTGGGCATTTATTTTCGAAAATTCAAAAATTTTTGCTTTACGTAAAATATTAAAATAAAGTTTTGCTTTTTTTGAAGATCTTCCATTTATTTTACCACTTATTTGTTATTCAAAGGTTAATAAAAATCTTCGAATTAAATTAAATTGAAAAAAAGTTAAAACTGAACTTTATTACTCGCTCTTGTCGTTTCAGTTTTTTTCTCTTTTATAAAATATTTCACTTTAAGCTATTTTTGAATTATCGTGTTGCACCTATCCTGCATTAATTAATGCTAATTTATTCGTCAAATGTAATAAGTAACTTTAAACGTAAATAATAAAAATGATGCTGGTAATTACTACACAAGCAAATTACTGCAGAAATTACACAAGAAAAATTCAAACAAAAAAAAAAATCGTAATCACTATTTGTAATTTGAGCAGAATATTTAGTGGAAATCATAAGCATCATTTACTGATATTATAATTTTCAATTATAAAAAACTTTAAATGGCACTTTTTAAGAGCAAACCTTACTAACTTCATTAGCGATGCTTGTGCATTCATTAATTATGTTAATGATCCACCATTTAAATTTTTTATACTACTTCAAATTAAAATAGTGTAGAATACAGATAGTGCAAGAAAATAGTTTTTTTCTTTTTTTTTTTAAATTTACGACGTTCTCTTCTTTCAGTTAATTAATTCAAAATTTTAGCAATACAGTATGCCTCCTTTTATGTTTGGGGAAATTTTTTCCTTTTAATGAAAACATTTTGAAATGTTAATCGTACAATGAAGTGTTTCACATTTCCATCCAATAAATTTGTCTTTTTCGTGCATGTAGAAAATCCTTTATATTTTAAATGGTTCCAAATATTTTTGGATTATTTTTTCCAAATATTTTTAGATTATTTTTTAATTAATTAAAATTTTTTGTTTGCAAGCAAAAAATTTTATGAAAGAAACAAAAACTTTATTTTTTGGGATAAAAATTAATTTAAATTGTAATGCAAAAATAGATGAGACTTAAATTTACCTAATGAAGTTTTGTTTGTCAACTCAAATTAATTGAAAATCTTGTGATAGATTGCCTCAGGCGAAATTTTTTTTTCAATTTAAATGTTAATCGTACAAAAAAAATGTCCTACATTTTCATTCACTAAATTATTTCATTTTCGCACATCCATAAAAAAATAAACTAAGAAATTTTGTTTTAGTTATACATATTTAATTACTCGTGTAATCGCCTTGCTCATATTTTCTAAATTTTTATAAAATATTTATGCAATAATTTTTTTCTTAATTAATCGAAAAACTTTGCTTGTACAGAAAATTTTGTAAAAAAGATTTTACTTCCAAGAAAAAATTAATTTTTAGTCCATAAATAGCACATTATGATTGAATTTATATCGAAAGTTAACATTATTTGCAATGATTTTCCAAAATATCGATTAATTAATAATTTTTAACGAGAGATTTTAATGTTTGTACTTGAGGAAAAAATTGATCGAATTTTGTTTATTCTTCACATTTCATTATTTATATTTCAGTAATTAATTATTCTGTTTCATTTCCAATATCATTTGAAAGAGTCAAAAATTTCCTCCATACAAATTATGCAAATTAACTTTTTAGTGACAGTTTTGTTTGTGCACTATTTAAATGAAAATAAATTGAACAATATTATGATTTCATGCTATTCATAGCAATACGATTTCAATGACAATTAATTAGTGATTAAAAATTGTTTTAGATAATAAAAAAATTGAATCAGTTTGAACTAAGAATATGCGCGTGGAAAACTGATTATGGAAACCGGACGACGTTTACCGCCAATAACAATTTCATCCAGCAGTGAATTATTACTGGTACAAACTGCTCCAGCAACAGCAAATTCATCGCCAAGAATAACAAAAACGATGAACAATTCGGTAAATTTCAAAAATGTTCAAGTTCATTTTTCAGATACGTAGTTTTTACCATTGACATTGGAAGCTTACTCTTGGATTCATTTGCCTAGTTCGTCTGTGATGGCCTAAACACCAAAGATACACAATGAATTCAGTTAGTTAATGGTGTGTCGGATAGCTGAATTCCACGAAATCAAATTTAAAATGCTATAATTACAAATTGAAAAGAAGAATTCATTAACATATACTTTCATTCGCTTGTCAAAAATTTAAGCTTGGATTTCAACAAAAATTTTAAACTCTCCCAATATTATATTTGGCAAATTTTAGTCAAGAAATTAAATAATTGCTTTTTGTACTAATGAAATTTGAATTTCTGAGCATTTTTGAATTGTTAAATAATTCTAAAAAATGCAGTTTATTCTTTCGGTAAACTTGTTCTTAGGAAAAATTGCTTTTTTAGAAATTTAAAATTTCATTTGAAAAGAAAAAATAAATTGCAAACAAATTTTCATTCATGAATTCTTTGATAACAAAAATAAGTAAATCCTAAGGGGACATCAACATTGCTAAAATTATTATAGCTCCAAGAAATTACTTATTAAAAATATGCTATGATAGTAATGTATATTTTATTTGTTGTGACAATAACTATCATTGCTGTACAGCAATGATTTTTTCAACTTTCACATGATCAGTGGTTCACTTGGTTTTTTTTTTTTTTTTTTTAATTTACAGTATATGAACCAATAGGATGATATGAAAATAATCGATTCAGGCTTTGAATTGAAAGAACAACTTTTAATAGAACTCGCCTATCTTTCAAATTTATTATTACATTTGGCTTATTTTTGAGATGGCTACATTTTAAATTCTGTAAATTCAAAATGGTTTCTAACAACCACCTGGTAACGCTGTGCATAATCAGCAATAGCTTGAAGTAATAAAAATTTACGATGCATCAAGAAATTTGTCAATTTTAATTTTAAAGTAAAAAAATTGTAGCAAAAAAAAACGAAAAATCAATATTTACCTGATAATTCTCGTGAAATTCTTTTTTCTCTTTTGCTAAACATTAATTGAAGCGAGTGAATATAAATTAGAAAGGTCGAGAAAGTTTTTTCCCTTTGAAACTTTTTAGAAGATTTTTCATTTCCTTCAGATATATTAAAATTTTATTTTTTTAAAATAATTTAAATTTATATGAATGATCATTCAATAAATTTCAAAAAAAAGCGAAAGAAGGAAATAAAAAATAAGAGAAAAAACAACTCAAAATGTTTCCAAAAAATTATTCAAGTCAATGAATAATTAAATATAGATTAGTGATGATAAAAGGAAAGAATTAAAAGATTAATAAAATAGTTTCAATAATTAATTTTTTTTTCTCTGCCAGTTCCTTAATAAGCTTTGAGAAATACAATTAATAAACTTATCAAAATTTCAAAAAAAAACGAAAAATTACAGATATGTTTTGATGATGCTACTGTTAAAGTAATCATCATAAAATTTAATGATTAAAAAATGTTTAACTGCATCTTATTTATTATTACTACTAATACCACTATTATTTCCAAGCAATTTCAATTTTCCTTTTTTCATTTTAATTTATTAATCAATTAATTTAATTATTCGTAGTAAAAAATAAGCAAAAAATTATAAGTTTTTCTTTTTTTCTTATCTAACTTTTAAGGTAATTTGATCAAATAGTTTATTTAAATTTTATTTGAAGTTAATTAAATTAATTGAAGATTTGCGTTAATTCTCAACATTAATATAGAATCCTCATCTGAGCTCGTATGATGACTGCTTTGCAAATGTTCTTTCAAGTCCACGAAAAATGCCTCTCAATCAGACTCAAAGCAATTCATCGACGCCACATGTTACGTAAGTATTCATCATTATTTATAGCATAAGAAAAATTAAATGCTAAAATAATCGAATAAATGTCAAAATTTTAAAATTTATTGTTTGAATGGTTTTTATTTTTAAGAATTTTTTTTCAAACTTCTGCGTTTTTTTTTGATCAAATCTTTTAAACCTTTTACAGTAAATGCATAAATTATCGATTTTTCAAACTTTTCTTATTCGAGAAAAAAATTTATGGAAATGTAATAAATGAGTTTTTTGAGTAATTCTTTCCATAATTTTAAGATCTGCTATTTTCTCTTAATGATTTCATTATTTGAGACGAAAATTAAATCAAATTAACATATCATGTTTTTCATAGAAATAAAATCATTCTACTTTTTTTTTCGTCGAATTGTCCCATTTTTTAAAGCTATCGTCATATGACATAATGTGCAGGGCCAAATTTTTATTGCTGATAATTAATTTATTTGCTTTAATTTACTTTTGATTTTTGATTCGTATTTAATTTTCGTAAATTACAAAACACTTTCCAATGTTTGTAAACTTCTACAAAAGAAAAAAATAAAATTTTGAAATTTTAGAATTGCTAACTTTTTTATTGCAAAATTTGAAAGAAGAGAGTGTTAAAATTGTGAAATTTAATATAACACTTTTTTATAATTTTCAGTACGGATAATTTTTTAGTACGAAATTTAAAATAGCAAAAATAATCGTAAAATAATTTTCATTCCGAAATTCTATTGTGAAAACTAACGAATGAAAGTCCTTTTAATGATTTTACAATGATCAAATCGATTGAATTTTGTCTGCTCTTATTTCAACAACAAATTTCAATTGATAATTTTTGAAATTCCAGACTGCCTACTGCAAGTTTCTTGAAATTTAAAAATTTTTGCTCACATTTTGAAATTTCAAGACTGGTAACTTTGAATGTTGTGAAAATTAAATAAAAGAATTTCAAATAATTGTTTAATTACAATATACATGTCACTAATTATGTTATGCGATTATACCAAGTATTAAGTTAATCGTAATATCGTGTTTCTTATAGTGATAAGAGAATAGATATAGTACTGCATATGTGTACGTATTGCTATACATATGTGTTTTTGCATGAATTAGCAATAATTTTAATTCATGCAATCATTTAAAAGTATTTTAGAAGTTACCATGATTAAATCCTCGAATTAAATTAATACGAGCATATAAAGCGTGAAGATTATTTGCAGCGGAAGAATGTAATAATGAAATTGTCGTTTTGTGAAGTTTTTTGAAGGAATTGAAATTTAATCAAATAATGTGACAAATTGACAATTTTTAGCATTTAAATAAATAGATCTGAGAAAATGTTGCTAGTTTTAAATGACAATAGGAATTGTTTAAAATTTATTAAATTTTTTTTTTTTTTTAAAGAAAAGTGAAAATAAATTCAATGTTTTGAAATCAAGTTGAATCATCGATAACTAGACTAGACTAATGGTTATCGACTGATGATTTATCATTGATCTGACATTATATTTTTATTTTAAATCACCAATGCTTTCTTTGTGAAATAATTGAAATTTAGTCAAATAATGTGACAAGTTGACAACTTTTAGCATTTTAATAAATAAACCGGAAATTTTTCTAGTTTTAAATGACAGTAGAAATCGCCTAAAGTATTTAGAATTTATCAAATTTCGTTTTTTTTTTTTTTTTTTAAAAAAAGTGCAAATAAATTTAGTGTTTTGAAATCAAGTTGAATCATCGATGACTAGACTAGACTAATAGTTTGTCGACTGATGATTTATCATTGATTTGACATTATATTTTTTGTTTTAAATCCGAACGCTTTCACTTCTCGTCATTTTATTTAAAGTTTCAACTAGTTCGAAAAATTCAAAATTTTTGCTTTATTTATTCAATATATACAATTAGAACTGCTAAGAAAAATTGAATTTATTAAATAATTGATAATTATTGGATGAATTACTAAATTATTAAATTGAAAATAATTCAAATGAATTGAACTGTATTTTACTGCAATTAAATTTGAATTTTTTAATTTCTTTCTCCATTTTCTCCTATTCATCCGACAAAGAGATCATCTGCATTAATTTGATGGATTTTTTACTTATTTTCTTTTTTTCTTAGCAAAAAATTTAATTGATAAATATATTCAAGTTTTTTTGAAAATAAATAAAAAATTTTTTTTAAAATGCAAGTTTTTTTCTCCTAAAATAAAAATTTAGTTATTGTATGAGTTGGCTAGCTTCTTAAATATTTTTCATTCAATTTTTATCATTTCATATATTTTTTGTAACGAAAAAAGAACGAGAAAATGTTCAATTAAATTTATTTGATAAATTTAAAGTTAATTATTTAATAATGAGTGGAAGCAAATTAATTACTCAGTTATAATATTATTCATTTATAATTTCTTAATTAATCATTTTTTTTTCGCTCCCAATTATCAATATTTTACAATGGGGTTTTTTTTTCAAACAATCAATCAATCATAATTTGAAGTGATAATTGAATACTATTAATTGATTAATTTTATGAATTATTTGTTTGATTTTTCGTTGTTTTACTTATTTACACATCTATGTGTGTATTTGTTGTGTGTTTATGTGTATATGTATGTAAGTGTATGTGTGTATGTATGCAGTAAAAATGTGTATGTGTTCAGCAAGTGCAGTAATATAAAATTTATTTTTAGTCTGTTATACGCCTGTATATCTCTTTGTGTTCATTAACTTTTTATCATATGTAAATAAAAAACTCCTGTCATAACAAATAATTTCTCTGATTAATCACGACGAAATGATGAAAGGTGCAACAGATGACAGATGATCCAATTAATTAAACAGAATTGGTTTTAAGAGACAAAATACTAATGCTTTCTTATTTACTTTTGACACTAAGCAAAATCAAGCGTAACAAAGACCACAGCAGAAGGGAAGAATATAGGAGATGACAACGCAGTAAGACAAACTGAACTAAATTGGAAAAAAAAGCGGTAAAGCTTTTGTAAAGCTTTTGACGAAACCATTTTTCAATGATTCAAATTAAACATAGTGCATTGTGTGATCTAATCTGAGCATAATGCTTTGATGCCTTGAGCTAATGCTTCCTAAAATATGATCGATAGCTTAATCATTCACTTTTTAGAATAATTAGTTAAAAAGTATTTATTGATGAAAGTTAGAGAATGGCTATAATTTTGTTTTTTCCATTATTCATTCTTTAAAAATGGTTCAATTTTGAAATAAGTTAAAGTAGATATTATTGCTATAGAATTCATTACTCATCACTTATATCATATATATAGACATTTAAAATTTACTTTATTTGGTGTTTGGTGTAAGAGACTAATGAAATTAATTTTATTTTTAAACAATAATTGTTGATTTATTATTTTGTAATCCATTTAATAAATTTGCAATATTGTCGCTGTTTTTGTTTTTAATTAGTTTTTGTGATTAAAATTATCATTAATTTTTTCATTTCATTTAATTCTTTTCCCATTATTTGATTTTTTTGAAAATTTTCTATTTTTTCTTTTTTATTTTTTATATTGTAGTCTAATTTTGCAGTGAATTCATTTCTCATGAATACTTAGGCATAAAGAAAAATTTTATGAGAAAATGATTTGTTGATTTTAATCAAGCTTTCTTTTAAATGCTCATTTATTTTCAATACAAAACTCTTCTAACAATTTAAAATTGCAACTAAAACCAACATTTATGCAAAATGAACAATTGAAATATAGCTAATGTTTAGAATTTTATTAATTAAAATTAATATTTTTTTTTATTTCTTGTTTTTCTTGGTCGAAATTTTACCATAATTAAATTTTTTCGGCAATTATTGTGTTCATTTTTTTTAAAATTTTCAGCAATTATTGTAAAAAAGATAACTGTTTTTTTTTTGCAGTTAACTATTTTATTAATCTGTAAATTTACTGAAAACATTCAAATCATTGATACGAATAATTTTAAATGATTACAATCAATAATACACTAATTACAAACTATTTAAAAGCATTCTTATCACTGTATGTTTATCAGTTAAGCTAATTGAATAGTTGTTGTCATTTTACAGTATCCCTTGATTATTTTCAAAAATACTATAGAGTTGAATTAATAAATATGACTTTCTTTTTTTAATTTTATTATTTATTGCTAACTGAAATTTTCTTCGTTTTCAGAAAAAAGAAAAAAATTTCAATTATTTTCAACTAAACATTCCCAATAAAACTAATATTCAATCTGGAATTTTAATTGTATTTATTTTGAAATTTAATCAATAAAATTAAACCGCATAAATCAAATATGCGGTTCATTTTTTTCATTTCACAATTAAAATCGATAATTTGCTTGCTTTTCTTTTTTTTTAAATCATTGCTTAAATTTATTCGTTACACATATTTTAATCTACTCTCTTTTCACTCATAGATTTAAATTTTTTATAAATTACTAAATAATTAATTAAAAAATTTCAATTATTAGTGGAAGAGAAATTTTCTGGACACTTAATTAACTGAATAAAATATATTCTAATGATAATTAATTAATTTATATTTTGCATTTTGTAATTTTTAAAATTGTTTTGCAATTTTTGTTAGTCGTTAAGCAGAAAAATCTTTAAAGATAGTTTAATAATTGTTAGCAAAATTTGTTGTAATTCTGCAGTGACGTAAATTCTCGCGTGTAATGCATTTATTTGTTAGATTGGCGCAAATTGCCTTGTAAAATTTCCTAACTTTTATTTCGACTAAATTTAATATCATTCAATAGGAATGAAAAAATTTTCTCTAAAAAAAAAATGATTGATGTCATTCATTTGGGTCGTGCATCATTATTTTTCTTTTTTCTTTCTTGAATTTTTCAATTTCAATTAGTTTCTTTCGCTCTATCGTATAAACATGTAAAAGATTTCAAAAATGTCATATCAAAAAATCAACATGCAAATGTTTGTTCTGTCTGTTTTCTTTTTCTTGGCTAGAATTTAATTTTCATTTGAATTTGCAAAAGTATGTTAAAAGTATGCATGTGAATTGGAATTAATAACTGAGAACGACTGATTAATTATTCAAACTGGAAATGATAAATGTTGACTGTAAATAATGCTATTTTTAAACGAAGTTTTTTATTTTTTTTTAATTCAATGGAAAAAATATGCAAGTGTAAAATTTTGATTGATATTTCCTATATCGGAGGAGCATCTGCGAAAAAAAAAAAATGATAAATAACAAATATTGATTAATCAATTACTATTTTTATATTTCCAACTGTCTAATTAATTTTGTGATAATTTGTAAACATCGAGCAAGAATTTTTAGCTCTTTTCGAGATACATATTTTCATCTGATTTTCCTTCTATTTTTTATCTTAAATTATAGATGATAGAAATATTATTTTTATTTCAGACTAATGGAAGTAAGATATAAATTAGCAGTGTGAAATTATAATTTTATAGCTTTCTTTTTATTTTTAAATTATTTGAATCTAAAATATGTTTGAGGAAAAAAATTTTGTTAATAATTACTTTAGCATAATTAGTTTTTTTCTAAATTTAAATACCCAAACAATTATTTGAAACCATCTGTAAAATTTCATCATCATCATACATTTATTCAATAATACAATTTTGCAAACAAGTTTTATTTTCTCTGTGAATATTCTTGCATAATAATTTTCTTTTCTTCTTGTATAAAAAATGAATGCAATAACCAGGAAGCTTTGAATTTTATTTGCAAAATGGAGGCTCAGTCATTTTAAGACTGAATAATGTACAAGCAAATAGGCAGACTTTTCCCAATTAATAAGTCAATTGATTCGAAAATGATTATAATTGATAAAAATTATTCATTTTTCGTTAATCATCGTTTTTGGGATCTTTCAAACAACAGTCATTTAGCGATAATATGTAAGGCAAGAAATTTCTAAAAATATTCAATTTATTTACTATTATTATTGTTATTGTTTTGCTGCTGTTTTTTTATTGTTAGAAGCAAAATTTTTAAATTAAACAAAAAGCTTCAAATTTGTTAAACTATTATATATCCCTCAAAAAAAATGTCATTTCAAATTGTTTCATGTTAATAGATGACAGTGATAACAGGAAAATAACAATTTTTTTACATACTTTTATTGTTGTTGTTGTTGTTGTTGTTGTTGCTGTTGTTATTGATGCTATTATTATTTCTGTTATTGTTATTGTTCTGTTAATTGATATTGCTATTGTTGCTGTTTCTTATTTTGCTATTATTTTACTATTCTTGCTATATTATTGTTCTATTTTTGTTAATGTTCTCATCACTATTACTTGCATAGTTTATTAGTATTTTGTTGTTATTGCTGTTATTATAATTATTATTGATAATAATTACTACTGTACTATTATCAATATTATTAGTGTTATTGTCATTGTTGTTATTGTGCATAATTAAATGCATTAATTAAGGCATTTGCCGTAAAAGATATCATTTAAATATTTTTTATTAAAACAATAAAAAGATATTATTTCGTCAATAATATATATTTTTAATCACAATACTATATGTATCATAGTTTTTATTGAACTAACAAAAAGCTGTAAAAGAAAAGTGAAATAAATGTTTTTTATAATTTTTAAAGATTTTTTTCAAACTTTATAACAAAAACTTAAAAATCGCTTAATTATAAGATTAAAATTTTAATATTAAATTTATTTGTAAAAATCATAATAAATCATTAACCAAAATGAAATCTCTTTGCAAATGAACAGTTGGCTATTGATATTTTATTAATATGATTGATGAGGAAAACTTACGACTGCTAAGTTTAATACGCTTACGTCATTAAATGCCTGTTTTCTCGTGTGATCTCCGTATGATTTTCCACTTGCACAATTCTGCCGATCTTTTACCATTACCATCATTATAGATCGCATTACCATCATTATAATCATCATTAATCTCTTTTGCAAAATCAAGCAGTATTGTCACATTAATAACATTTGATAATATTTTTCCGTGTTAGCAAATTTTCATTTCCAACTAGTAACTGTTATTGTTATTATTGTTACTTTCATTATTATTTACCATAATTGTTTACATTCAAAATTATTTATTTTTAATTAAATATTTAATTAACTGATGACATTAATTAGCGATTTTTTAATTAATATTTTATTATTTGTAATTAGTGTTGCATTAATATTTTCAATCATTATTTTAAATTTGCAGGAAAAACAAAAACAAAAAAATTCACTTAATTGTTACTGTAAGTGACAGTAATTCATAATGATTATTCAACAGTACCATTAAAATATTTATTCATATTTATTTTATCATTTCTTTTCATTACTCTAACTAAATCTTCCAATCATTTCTATTCTAATTAATTAATCATTAAGAATTATTACTATCACTTACAATAATTTTGAAGTAAATTTTTTTCTTCAACATTTACAGGAACATTTGACAACCAATTTTATAGTTTTATAATTCAAATTTATCGTATCATTACGATCTGCCTTCGTTGCTGTAATTCATTATTGCAACATTTATTGCTGTGTTATTGATGTTATTGTTATTGTTGCCGTTGTTGTTGTTATTTTTGTTGTTATTGTTGTTGTTGTTGTTGTTTCTGTTGTTATTGCGTTGTTGTTGTTTTTGTTGTTGCCATTGCTGTTGTTGTTGCAGTCATGTTATTGCTGTTGTTATTGTTACACAAGCAATGATATTAATTAAAACTTTCGCCGTAAAGATATTATTAATTAACAAAATTTGACATATGCTAGTATATTTGCTTCGGACATTTTTTTCTGCAATAAATTTAGTTTTATTTGTTGTTTTTCACTTTTTTTTGTTTTTCTTTTTTTATCGTTTCAAATATTTACTTTTTTTATTTTTCTTATTTAGCTATCATAGGCATTTCTTTATAGCTAAAATGATAAATTACACCTGTTCGATGAAATGGAGTATTATTACTTATTTACTGAAATATTTCAATGCACAATGGATATCCATAATTAATTATCGTTCGTTTTTTCACTATATAGTTTTAATATTAATTAATAAATATGAATGCATTTCTAAATATTTATCAATCATGCATTTTAGCCAATTAAAGTTGTAAATTAAAATTCAAATACATTTTAGCAGTTTGACATTGTGAATTTTTTATCTTTGCTTTCGGCAACTTCACACTATTTTGGTTTTTGAAGCTATCATCTAATTTACTTTTTTTCTGTTTTTTTTTTTTTTTTTTGTTTCAATTCTTGGAATTAAAGTTTTTAATTTTTATATTCAAAAAAAAGACAAGAAAAAATTCTCAAAATGAATAAATAAATTGTAAATTGGAAAGAAAAATAAATTGCATTTCCTGATTTATTACTTGATTTCTTTCTCCCTTTCTCTCTCTCTCTTTCTTTTCCTCTCTCTTCCCTTACCTCTTTCTATTATCTTTCATCTCTCATATTCATTTTGCCAATTTATCAAATACTGCAATAAATTGCTAAAATAGTTGCTATAAAATGCTTTTGACTGATGATCTATTAAATGTACACCAATTTTTCCACTCTACTAGAAATCATTTCTTTGCTTTTTTGTCAAAGAAAAAAATCAGCCTCTTATAATAAAAGTTAGCCTGAAAGGGCCTAAGGCCCTGAAAATAATAAGGTCTAAAATTTTTTTTTTCTTACAAATATTATTTGCCTATCAATTGGCAATATTTCACAATTGAATTATTTGCCTTATTTACGGAATTTTACAATTCAATTTTTGAAACGAAAAATTAGAATAGAAGTTCTTTTCTTAGAAATTAGAATAGAAGTTTTTTTCCCCCGCCCCCTTCATTTCCTAAAAATTTATTTAATAGAAAATGAAAGCGAAAAGAGAGAGAGAGAGAGAAAGAGATAGGAGAGAAAGAAAAAAATGTAAGCATGGAGAAGAATTTGGTGAAAAAGGCGGTGTTTACTTCATTTTAAATTTAATTCCCACTAGTAAAGCAGTTTTAGATGCTACTTACTTTTCTGCAATTTCCTAAATATTTTTGCAAAAAAGTGAAATACTGAAAATGTTTTTAGCCAGAAGAAAAAGGCATTAAATATTTTATTTTCACTCCATTAGTTAGCACATATTTAAGCAGTTTTGAAAAGTTGTTTTTTTAAAGTTAAATTTACAAAATTCTTTTGTAATTTCTTTTATAAATTCAATTTTTCAAATTAGGCAATTGCCATTGCAATTATTTTTATTATTAAATACTTATCAGTTATATCAATTGTAATCATTTTTTCCTTACAAATATTTCTCTTAAAATTTAATTTTTAAATTTAATAATTTAAGCCAATGATCATTATTGTTATTATTATAATTTTATTCAGTGACAGTGAAAATGTTGAGCTGTAAGTTACACCTAACAAATTTAATTTGCAATCAAACCTAACAAATTTAATTTGTAATCAAATCTAATAAATTAAATTTGTACGCATTTTATACCTAACAAATTTAATTTTAATCAATCTACATCTAGTAAATTTGATGGATGATTACTTTTTCCACCTATAATAAAATTGAAAATTTTTGTTGTAATTTAATTTTTGAATTCTTTTTTTAATTTTATTGTTTTCAAAATGAACTAAATGAATTTATCAATATTCCTTCTTTGAATAAATTTAAATGCAAACATTTAGCATATATTATTAGTTAATGTATTAAACGTAACCGAATAATTTGGTCATTTAATAAGAAATGAATCGGTCAATCAATATTCTGTCAATATTTATCTATTTTTTCTTTTAAAAATAAAATAAAATCAATATTTCACTTTATTATCGACGGAAAACATGGTAATCAATTAGTTCAAAGATATTTTCGATTTGTATTTCAGTAAATCAATGAAGAGTGCTCGCCCGGTGCGTTCACAATCATTCAGACATCCATCACGGCTATCAGTTCAAGCGAGACGTCATCCGTTTCTTGATGCAGCACAAGAAGCATATGAACGGCGACGTTCAACACCAAGTATTCACGGATCATCTATCACACATTCAAGGTTCCGGTAATCCTATTTGATATAACGGAAGTAAATTGTTGAAGTCTAAATAATAAGTCAAATTGCGCTATCGTTCACCTCTTAACCTATTAGTAAAGATAAGTTAAAATTCATAATATAACTGTTTAAACATTTTTTTTTTTTTTTTCAGTTACGTGTGCTATTGTGATCTCTTAATCTATCAGTAATATTTAGATTATAATTACAAGATTTGTAGCATTTATTGTATTAGAATATTACTAATGCATATACTACTATTTTACGGGCATATTAAGATTAGAATTTTTACAAGTAAACCGAAAATGTCTCTTTCTAAGAATTTTATCGCTCGAAAAAAATTTGTCTAAATTTAATGTAGTAGTTTAATTTTTTTTTGCACTTAAAATTTTTTAAATAAAATTAATTCACCAAAAAATCAATAATATGTTATAGATATCAAAAATAACGGTGTATAATAGTTTATTTCTGCTTTTTTAAATTTTCGAAGGAAATTAAATTTAGGAAGTTTATTAAGCAAAATTGAAATTATTCGAAATGAATTGTGGAAAATAAATTTTGCTGTGTAATAATTAACGATGCTGCAATTATCTGACTGATTTGGTTTCGGTATCGTTTGATCTACCTTTTCACTCATCCCTAATCCCAAATTGTAAGATTTACCGCGTCATTGCAGAAAGTTAATCGCATCAATCAAATGGTCGAATAAAATTAAAATGCCAATTTATGGTTTCAGAAGGCAAAGATTAAACGTGAATGCAAATTCGTCATTTTTGTTATGGATAACTTTAAAATTTAAAATTATTAAATGAATTTTGTTAAAGAAGGACGAATTTTAAATTGGCGAATATTGAAATATATTTTTTGTTAATTATCTCGAGAAAAAAGTTATTAAATAAATAAATAAAAATTCCCCTTTGAATTTAAGTTTAAACTAATTAGCTTTAGTATATTGGGATTTCCCGAAGAGCTTTTCCTTCGTACATTTAATTTTATCAAATTCCCCATTTATTTCTCTCTTCTTTTTTCGCAATAATTCAATGCAGTTTCGAATCATTAAATTGAAATTTATGAAAAGAAATTCTTTTTTTAATTTTTCATAATTAGATTAAAAGAATCTTTTTTTTGTTTGGTTTTATCAGTTGTTTAATATTTTCAAATTTTTTCAAATTTCGTTCATTTTTACTTTTTTTTTTTTTTTTTAACGGAATTACTCGTCAATTGCATTGACATAATTGATGAGATGTTATTTACAAATGAAATATTTGTCTGCTAAAGTAAAAAACTGTAAAATAAATTTGAGCAAATTTATTAAAATAAATTATTTTGAGGTAAAAAAGGGAAAGGAAAGGAAAAAAGAGGAAATATTTTTGTAACAAATTTAAAATCACTAAAATTCCAAAATTTTTAATTGCCTAATTTTGAAACTTTATGTTTATGATAATCTGTGATTTCAAGAAAGTATATAAATTTTTTTGAATATTTCAAAAAATTGTTATCTGATGATGAAATCAAATGGTAAAGCAAATGATCTCTGTTCGAAATTTATTGCAAATAAATTTTCAAATAAAATATTTATTTAACATTTGGGATAAAAAGAAGCGGAAAATATCATAAGAACTATAAAAAAGGAAAAGTCAACATTGTTTACATTAACAAATATTTTGTCAAAACTGGGTGAATTTAAAAATAAAAAAAAGATTAAAAAAAACTCCCAGGAAAATCTGAAAGAAAATTTTTCCGCTTTATTAAATTTTCACCAATCTACTAAAGAATAAATTATTAGTTAAATAAAAGCTTTATTATTAATTTATTAATTAATTAACTTGACAATAATTTTTATTTTTCAATAAAAAATTTTTAATTTCTATTTTTAGCTTCGCCAAATTTGCATAACAAAAAATTATGGAAGTGGTTAAATTTCCGGAAGCGTAGAAGATATTAACTTTCCGAAATTTCGAAAAATAATACAAATTTTCCGGAATTTAAAAAAAATATCAAAAAGATTTAAAAATTCATTCACTTGTAATGAATGAATTTTTTTTCCTAGTCTATTAAAAAAAAAGTTTTTTTTCTTTTTAACTAATTTTATCTAATTTATCAATTTATAATTTCATGCCTTGCAATTTTTTTTTTTTTTTTTTATAGATATCGACCATTAGATGTGACACGAACAGATGTTTGGCCAAAAGCACGTGAAACAACAATATTCGAAGATCACTTTCTTAATTTGGTCGATTCAGATGATTATACCAGAGTGCGAGAATTTAACATTGATGAGAAGGGTACTGTTGTTAGCCGTGGTGATTCATTTCGCCTTAAAAGTCCTACATATCATAAAGAAGGTAGAAGTTAAAAATAATTATAATGAAAAAGAAATAACGAAAAAAAGAATTTAATAAGGATTTATCAAAAACGTTTTTTTTTTTTTTTAAACTAAGAATTCCTTCTTAAATTTAACAAACAAATTTTATATTAATATGTTGGTTATTTTTTCACAAAAAAAAGAAAAAAAGCAGTAAAATTATTTTATAAGCTTAATTAGATTGTAACATTGTATTAATTTAATAATTTTCAATTGGAATTTTTTTTAGGAATACGAAATTTTGATCGATCTGTTTTGTCAAATCATTCAAACAGTTCACAATCAACAACTGATTATAGCAATACAGGTGTTAGTAGTAATGAAAAAGATGAAAATAATCAACCATCAACTAGTACAACAACTTTTTACGATGTATGTTATTCAAGTAATCCAGTTCATAAAAGAATTCAAACAATTCCATTGTAAACTGAATTTTATCAGATAACTAATTGAATTTTTTTTAATTTATAATTTTTTTTTACTTAATAGAGTATATTTCAACTGATTAGCTGTAAATGTTATCTGATACATTTATTAAATAATAAATTATATATATTTATCAATAAAGAATTGATTTGTGATTAAAAATTTACTTGCCATTGCAGTAAGAAAAAAAATTTGCAATTAAAACTGCATTAATAATTATAATTTTTATAATTAAGAAAATTTATGATTGATTAATAAAAATGCATTAAAAAATTTTCGTTAATTGTCTTGAATCTTTATTAAGAGAATTCAAAAAAAAAAATTGTAGATCTATGTGCTTGGCTTAACAGGTGTTGGAAAAAGTGCACTAATTGGACAATTTATGACTTCTTATCATCACAATAACTATGCTACTGATATAGGTTCTTAAATTTGTTTTACTTTTAATTTTTTAATAAATTTGTAAAATCTATATTATAATTTTTTTCCATCAATATTGATTTTTCTACCTTCAATATAAGCTTTTAATATTTGTTGAATATTTCAATAAATTAATAAAAAAATTTTAATTTCTAATTAGTTACTTCAACTACAATTTACAAAAATGACGAAAAAAAAGGCAAATTGCTTTACAGAGCAAAGTGATAATACAGTATCGATTATAATTGGTGACAAGGAAAGCGAATTAACATTTCACGAAATTGATTCACATAATGTAAGCTAATTTGATAGATAACACAAATATTTTTTTTATCTGTCCCATTCGTTCAAGCATTATTCATGAGCGCTAGATTTGAATTAAATTCCAATGAGAAGAATAAAATGAGTAATAAATTAGGTTAAAGATTAAATATAATTCGAATTGAAATTATTTTGCGAAATTTTAATACATGACAATTCAAATTTAATTTAGATATGCAAAATAAATTGCAAACAAATTCCATTTTCTTTATTTTTATAATTAATAATGATTGTTGTAAATTTAGGATAGCAGAAAGATGAATAGAAAGAATTATATTATTATTACATTTATTTACTAGAAATGTTATCAGTTAGTTATCAATGAGTTTGTCTTATTATTTTCAGGATTGTTCATGGAAAGATTGTAAAGCTGATATTTACTTATTAGTATACAGCATCGATTCAAAAAGTTCCTTCAGAGAAGTAATGAATATTGTTGATTATTTACGTGAATCATTGTCGGCACGAAATACGCCTATTGTTATGGCCGCTAATAAAGTTGATTTAGAACGAAGACGTTCTGTTAGTAAGACAGGTAAGTAATTTGTTAACAGTTTTTCAATTAATTGATCTTATCAATATAAACAACTATTAGGAATATTTTAATTAATTAATTTTATATCAATATAAGCAATACTAAAAATATTGTAATTAAATAGTCAATGTGAGCGATTACTGGCAGTACTTTTAATTTTGTAATCAAGTGTTTATTAGTAATACTTTAATTAGATAATCTTACAATATGAATGATTATGAGTAATATTTTAATTCGACAGTTTCATCATTATAGGTAATTATTAATAATACTTTAATTTAAAATCTTATATTAATTTCATATGTCAACTTGTTTTTTGTACTATTAAACATCATAGTTTAATAAAAAAAAAACTAACGATTTGCTATTATTCCTTCTTTGGATTTTTTTCTTTCTTTTCTTTCGTTTGCTTTGAAAATTGAAATGATATTTTTTTTAAATGAAAATTTAATTTTAGATGCAAAAAATGCTGCAATGACTTATAGCTTTATGCATTATGAAGTATCGGTGGCATTAAATTTAGACGTTGATGACCTATTGGTTGGACTTATTGCAGAAATCAAACATTCAATCAAATCAGATTCACTCAATTACTCTCTTGAAGTCAAAATTTCTTTTCTTTTTTTTTGTAAACATGTTTTAGTTTTAAAAATAAAAGTGGTTTAAAAATTTGATGGAAAGGAAATATTATCTTTTAAACTTTAGCAAATTTTTTCATCATTAAATTAGTATGAATTAAAAACTTTCGCAATTTAAATTTTAAAAAAATTTGAAAAAAATGATTTTTTCCCTTTGAAAAAATGTAGTTTATTAAGTTTTCTTTATGTTTTTTTTAAATGTAATCTTTCATTTTTTTTTTTTAATTGCAATGATTCAAAAAATAAAAACAATAAAAAATTTTTTAAATCTTTCATAATACCTCGATTGCTTTCAATGATAATTACAAAATTTTTGAAATTGAAAATTTTAATTACTAAAGAATTTCTTTAAGACTTCCAAAGAAAAGAATAATACAGAAATGATGGAAAAATCGAATGATTTCAAAGCTGCCATACGAAGATATTCAAAGAGAAGACGAAAACAAATGGGTGACACCAATGAGGTATGACATTCTTCTTAAATTAAATATAAACAGTCATAACTGGATAGATCATTTCAGAAATATGATATTTTGCTTTTATGAAATATGAAGTTAATCAAATGAACAAAATATTTGCTTAAACATAAATGGCTATTTATAAATATGAAGACATTTCCTTAAAAAGTTCCTAAAATTCCTTAAAAAAATTTCATTTGACATATCGGGAATTATCTGCCAGCAAAAACATTTATGCCTTTTGGTTTCTGAAGTACCCAAATGGAAATTTCATATTTAATTGAAATTTTTTTTTTTTGTTTGATCCAGTTTTGATCTAATTTTGCTTAAAAATTTGCTTCAAAGAATAATAAACATCCAAAAAGCAATTATAATCACATGAATTATTTCTAATTGATATTTTATATGATACGCTCTTCTTGTTTTTCAATTTGATTTCAAAAGAAAAAAATTTTTCTTTAATTATTTTACTTTTATTTTCATTTTTTTTTGCAGAAAAAAACGAATAAATGTACGCATTTCAAAAGTAATCTTTGGGAACGTTTTCGAAATTTGCGACGTTTATTGCCAAAATTAAATTATTAATTGATGCAATTGAAATTCTTTCAATCATTGCTCATTTCTGATAATTAATTGTTGTTATCAATTTTTTCTTTTTCTTTTCATTCAGTTTATTCCATATTTGTGAATAATTTATTTGTCAATATGGATGAAATTTCTCTTTGAATGAATAAAAAGTTCTCAAAAAAAAAAAGGAATATACTGCACTGAAATAAGTTCAGCATTATTACTTCTGTTGATCATATACAAATTAATGATACGATTACAAGAAAAATAATTAGAAATACATAATGCCAAGATATATTACAAGTAATTGGAAATAGAAATACCGAAAGAATGTCACAGATTGCAAAAAAATTGGAAAAAGTATGTCATAAACTGTCAGAAAATCCAAAATAATTATGACCAAAGCGGAATTAGAGAGCCTTTACATTAGTGAGTCTTTAGTAAGACAATTTAAGTCGGGTTTGTCGTTCGATTCGAACTTTTATTATAGGGTAGATGAAATATAGGACAGAATAATTCTAATTCCACTTTAATGATAATTTTTACCAAACAAATTATGAAAACACAAACAATAAAAGTGATGAGTCGCCAATGCTTCACAAAGTTATTCAGTTCTTCTTATATTAGTTCGGTTATTTTGCCGATTCCATATCCGATTTGTTCTGGTAGTTCGCTGCTTTTTTGATTGATCTCTTCTTAAATATTCCATTAGCTGTTTGTAAAAAATTCGACGGCTCAGTCTTTGCCCATCGAATTCTTTACAAAGAGTGAAATGGAAAGAATCTTAAACAAATACTTTTCAAATCAATGGAGAACTGTAAACAATGTGCAAAATTCTTATAGATGGTTCGGAATTCGATGCCAGTCAATAACAAACTTCCTATTGCAAAAAGGAGAAATATTCATCTATGATGGAAGAGAAATGATATTGGATCTCGACAATACCTAACATTGTCGCACACAAAGCGGAAAATGCATAAAGAACATCAATATCATCCTATAGAACAAAACAGAAGCTGTGAATAAGTGCTTATATCGAAAAATTGAAAAATATCAGGCATGAATATATGCCTGAGTATTTGAATCCTAACTAGCCCCACAAAAACCCCAATAACTCGGAGCAACAATGTCACAATTAGATGGAGCTCAATCGGAACTACTAGCCCCACAACAACAACAACAAGCACCACGACCAGTTGAATCAACAGTTATTCTGTCTCAACTACCCTTGCCAACATTCAGTGGTGACCCTAGATTATGGAGACAATTTTG
>JARVGP010000196.1:0-66857 GCA_029876185.1 Mansonella ozzardi
TTTTTTTTTTTTTTTTTTTTTTTTTTTTTTTTTTTTTTTTTTTTTTTTTTGTTTCGTTTTCAATGATTCTCTTAATACTGATAAGTTTAGCAACAAATTTATCAAGTGAAGGAGTTGTTGGTATGGATATAGCGGGATGTTCATTGGGAGCTGATGAACAGTATCCAGCAAGTGTATCGAAACTTTTCCAGGTTATTTCAAACAATTTTACACTCAACGATTCATTTTTTATTTAATATAATTATATAATTAATTGATTAGTGAGAGAATCAAAACAAATTCTTGAAATATGAGGTAAAACAAATGTTGATGAGATGACACATTTTTTACATAGTTAATCAGATAAATATTAACACAAATTTGAAAAGCATGGTATTTTGTGATACAGTATGATAGAAATATTTTTGATTTTTATTTTAGGAAGCAGCTAAACGAGGTATACATCGTACCATTCATGCTGGTGAAAGTGGCGGTCCGAACGAAGTTATCAATGTGAGTTAAAAATTTTGTTTTTTGTGAAGTTTGGTGTTTAAAGAAATGGAAATTGCAAATGACAGTATATGAAGAAAAATGAAGAGAAATAATGTTTTTTATTTATTGAAATTAAAATAGAAAATTAAGAAATGCTGTTTTCGTTTGGTTTATAGGAAGAACTTTTTTAAAAAGTTTCGAAAATTTTTATAAACGTGAAAGTTTATTTTATTGGTGGATTATTTTTTTCCAAATTTTTAAATTAGGCAATCGAAGAAATGCAAGCCGAACGAATTGGTCATGGTTATCGGCTGCTCCGTGATGAATTTGCATACAAAAAATATGCAATTGAAAAACGAGTACATTTTGAAGCATGTCTTCGATCATCCGTTATGACCGGTTCTGTACCGCTACTATGGCGTGAGCATCCGGTAAAACGGTTTGTGCATTTGTAATTTTTACGCTAGCTGACGATTATTATCTTGACATACTTTTGCTTCAAAGCAAAAAAACTTCCATATTTTCTAATTAATTTCAAAAAAAAGTTTTAAATTCTAACAATATAACCACATTATTCAAAATAGAAGATAACCAATAAAAAAAAAAAGACAAGAATAACTAAAACAAATACAGAACTTAATATTAAATAACACCAAATAACTTCCTAGGCACAGAGCGCAAAAGTAAAAGCAAACAGAAAATACCACTCAGGTACAATATGCGCTGGACTAGTCATAGGGTCAATTAACCTAAACGAATAAATAAACTAAGCAAAATTAACAAATACTAAAAAAAACTAAATCCTTCTTCAATTAAAAATCTAGGAAAAAAATGAATTTTATCATAATTTCCATGAAAACAAAATAAAAAACTACACCGGTAAAACTCAAACTCACCAAACTACATATTTGCCCAAATAAGGAATAGAAATCATTGAAGTGGTAAAAACTACCACCGCTTAATATCTTATTAGTCAAGTGAAAATGAAGCATATTCAAAAATTCATTAATATTTGCAGATTTGCATCTGATAATATTAATTTTTCGTTGAGTACCGATGATCCAACATGTTTTGACAACAGCTTATTAAGTGAATATCAGCTTGCACATCAGGAAGTGGGCTTAACCAAAAAACAACTTTGGCAATGCGTAATTTTCTTTTTAATTTTATCAATTTTGATTTGAATAGGAAAAAATAAAAATGCTAAAAAATATGTGTTTGTGTGTGCATGTGTGTATGAAAGAAATTGATAGAAACAAATAACAGTATTACTAAGTTTGTTTTAATTAAATTATGATTACATGAAAAAGAAAAAAAAGCTCGAATTGTGACATTCATCAAATTCATTTATATCTACAGAAAGAGAGTGTGAATAAAGATTTAAACAAAAATGGAAGTTGATATCATAGTTCCATTCTAATGAGAAAATAATTAATCGATTAATTGATTAACTGATTTGATTAGTATTTTATTTTTTGCAGAGTTTGAATGCAGCTCGATCATCTTTTGCAGAAGAACCATTAAAAAGTGAAATTATTGCAATGATAGAAAGAGCTGAACCATAAAAAACAACAAAAATACTTTATTATTTTGAACCAGTTTAATAAAATGCGTATTTTGTGATATGGTATGATATGGCCTTGTTTTTTATATTTTTTTTCCTTCATCACTATCTATTATTTGTTGTTAAATTTCAAATCAATTATTTTGAATTTTGAAGTTGAAATAGATATTTTGGGTCAAATAATAATAACAATTCTGTTAAAAGTGTTGCCATATCGATACATTTCAAGTTTAATTGGCTTTAAAAAATAAAGAATCTAAAGATGGATTACACTTTTTTTCCGTGACTGTGACCTACAAACGCATTTTCATGCGATAATATGGATATAAAAAATTCAATGCTTGATTTCTTTGTAAATTCTGAAACATATCCTGGATGATATGAAATATTTCTGTAAGCTATAGAACAGGTTTAATTACAAAGAAAATGAATGTATGGAATAGCATGAAATCCCAATTATATCTGTAATTGAAAAGTTGTTATACGAGCAAAAAAATATTTAAGTTGTACTGTCAAAAATTAATGCAAAATCAAAAATTGGGAAAATTGATTAGAAAAAATAATTTTCCAAAAAAAAAGAAAATGACCATCATAAAAAGAACTCCTACACCAAGTCGAACATAAATATTTCAGTGTTACCTGTTTAAATAACAGTATATCATCATTATAGTAACAGTGATATTATTTCTGTGTTTAAAAAGTACTGTTCAGATTTTTTTATTCTTTCTTAACAAAAATTTAACAAAATCATAAACATCTTATATCATTTCTCATCTTATATCAAATTTTACCAATCGATTAATAAGTATACATATCTAATTAATAAGTATACATATCTAAATATTGAGAATGTCAATTTCTCGAATTCTTGATTTTTGTATTTGAAACAAGAATTATATCCTATTTGTTTACAGCTGTTATAAAAATTTTAATAGAAATAATGACTTAGTTAAAGCAATTTTTTGCGTGCAGCATCAATACCGCTCAGCAATTGCTACAACAGCAACAACAATAACAACAACAACAACAGAAGTCATAACAAAACAATATTCTGTCAGCATTACTTCTTAAATCGTTTAAAACAATTTTGTAGGCACAAAGTGTTATTTCAATATTGTGTGCTTAGCAAATACTATCTTGATAATTCTCCTCTCCTTTTTTCATTTCACTTTTGAATGATTTGTTTGCTAAAGTCGACGAATTCAATTCCAAAATAGCGTTTCTTAATAATTTGTCTTTTTTTCTGTTTGTTTATATCATTTAGTTAATAAGAGGATTTTTTTTTCGGTTTTTTTAGTCTAAAAAACTAGAATTAACGAGAAGAAATTAGAAGACAGAAAGAAAAGGTAAAAAATTTTTTCAATTAATACATTTTCGCTCTGTTAGTTTTAATTCAAATTTCAAATTTTCTATTTCAATACTTTTGTCTCTCACCCTGTTAATATACATTCATTTCACTTCTAGTAACTCTTAGTAAAGTAAACCTCTATTGACTAATCTGAAGGAAAAGTAAATAGACATACTGTAAAAGTGTTTCAAAAAAAAAAAAACCACCAACAAATCTGTTAATTTCACTTTCAAAAATATTTTCCAATACGAATAAAATTTTTAATTGTTGAACTATTAAATAATTATTGAGTAATTTTAATTGGTGAATAATTAAAAACGTTGAATATCGGTTGTTTTGTTGTTGCAAAAATATGACTAATTAAACTGGCTACTTCATCATCTTGCCATTTTTGGATATGAATTAAAAACAAATAAGTTTTCCTCTTTATAAAATTCCTCAAAAATAATTTCTTCCATTACAAATTTGGACTAAAATGTTTCCAGTGGAAACAATTGGAATGTAAAAAATTTGTTTATTTTCGAAAGAACAAAAATTCATTTATGCAAATTTCACAAATTTACAAAAATTCATTTCATTTTTTTCATTTTTGATAATTTTTTCTCGCACATTATTACAACAAAAAATTCATCAAAAAAACAAGCCTAATCAATTAAAATTACCACTAAAAAATTGGATTTTATATTATATTTCTCCGCAAAAAGAAAAAATTTATAGAAAATAGAAAAATGGAGGATGGGAGAGAAATGGAAGTACATGGAAACATGGATGAGTCAGGGAAAAAGAGTGAATTATTTTAGCAGATTTTTTATCATAAAGTTATATTTACACTGATGAATCATTATATGCCACAACATACAGCCATCAAAAAGAAGTTTTATTCCATTTTAAGATAGCTCTTACCATCCTTTTCGAAATTTAAATTTTTTTTCTTAATCACTGATCAATTAAATTATCCCAGAGAAATCAAAAAAAAAGAAAAAAAATAGTACTTTTTTGCTAAAATTTAAACTTAAGTCAATAATTGGTTGCAGTTAATAGGATAAATATAAAATAAAGTAAATAAAATTAGCTAACATATCTTCTGACTTTTTTTTTTTTGTAATAATACTTTTATTAAATTAATTATTTTTGGTCATTTTTCTCAATCACAGTAATCTTTTCGTTTATAACAAGCTAATAGATTATCCGTTTATTAATTACACTTCATTTTGATATAATTTTGATCAGATAATACAAGATCAAAAATTATGATTTGATAAAATAATTGTTCTAAAG
Organism: Mansonella ozzardi; assembly: GCA_029876185.1. NCBI lineage: Eukaryota > Metazoa > Nematoda > Chromadorea > Rhabditida > Onchocercidae > Mansonella > Mansonella ozzardi. The sequence continues at coordinate 4,662 of JARVGP010000196.1, forward strand.
TCATTTTCGTCAATTAGCCGACAAAAAAAGCAAAAAAATTCTTAAAATAAATATCATAAACTTTATAAATATTTAATTATTATATTTTAAAATTACTATTTTTGTATCTTTTCTTTTTTTGTCTATTGCTATATTATATCAATGTAAAATTATAGCATTTAAATGAATCGGATTGAATTATTGATTTAATTACAATAGACGGTAAATGATCATGTAAGTTTTGAGTAACTCTAAAAATGTTTAATTTACCAATCGGTTCATTCTGCAAAATATATGCTAGTTATAGCTATGAGTCTCTGTAATCCTTCGGAACTTACAAAATAGCAGGCACCTGGGTACACGCAGACAAATAATCGCAGACATACAAACCACTTCAGTTCCTTCAACAAATAAATTTGTGAAGCGGTAGAAAGAGAAGTAAGCAGGTAGTTCAGCTAAAATCATCATCGATTCATCATATTTCAATCGTAATACTGCTTATTTATTTGCAATATTAATGGATAAACTTGAATTTTTATTTAAAATATATTACAAAATTAAAATTAACTATTTACATACTAATAAATTTTTTCTTTTTTAACTTAAATTTGAAAAATAACTTTTTTAAAATTATTTTAAAATAATTTTGAAAATAAAAAAATAATAATTTACGACGTGTGTTATGTTTTGGTGCTTTTTGTTGTTGTTGACAATTAACCTTGTAAATTTAATTAACTGAATGGAAAGACTAATCATGTTATTTGGATGCGGAAGATTATTTTAATGAATTTTGAAATGCTAGTTAAATTTTGAAAAAAATATTTTCTTTCTTATTTCCCCTTTTTTCTTTTGTAGCACCATGCTATAATTCTATAATTTCTCATTATTTAATATTACTATTATATAATGAATGAATTAGAATGTCCTTAAATAATAAATTAAATAATTGAAATATGTAATTTTCTCCATTTTTTCCTTTACTTTTCTTATTTCTTGCTCTTTGAATTTAACTAATTCTTTTCAAAAATTTCAAAAGTTTCGTCAGCAAATTTTTTAAAAACAGTTTCTTTAAAAAAGTTTTATATTGGAAATTTGATTTAAGGGTAATATTACATCTGTGTAATGGTTAAAATGAAATTTCTCCTATTTAGTTTTAGTGTCTTTGTCGATATTTCTATATTGATAACTGAAATTTCATAATGTTGTGAGCACTTATGTAAATATATTACTCAAACACGCACACACATATACATACATATATTTATATATATATATTTGTCTTAATTCCATTATTACTACAAATTTCATTGATTTGAATTTCAAATTTAAGAATCTTTTTGCCAATCTTCCAACAATCAAAAATTATTTCGTTTCAATTTTCACTTCTTTCGTTCTATTCAATTCTATCATCAACGTTATTTATGTGTAAATTATTCCACAGCGCTAGTTTTTAAAAAAAATAAATCAAATGAAAAAGTGAGAGGAAAAGAGAGAATGAGAAAGGAGGAGGAATGAAAAAGAAATAAAAAAGGAATGAAAAGCTATTAAACTGTAAGTAATAATGATCAGCAAATATGGACTGAGCTGTAAAATCTCAATATGAAAAGAATTTTCGAACTTTATAATTTATGAATTTTCTTAAAAAGTCTAATATAAAATTATTTACAGTTAAATATATTTGTTATGAATAGATTTGTAAAATGAGATCATTCATTCAATAAGTCCGATGATAATAATAATGATTGTTATTTGATGTTATTTATTAATTAGATCAAGTTGAAACAAAAGAAAGCTTAATTCTTTTTTGCATTTTTTTTGCTTTAAGTAAATACTTGATTGAATAAAAATCCATTAAGCTAAAAAAAAAGAACGATTACTTCTTTATTCGTTAAACCGATTATAATAATTTCATTGTGGCATTTCAGGAACGTTTTATTTTTTTCTAAACATTTTGTGAAGATCGAATATAATAGAAAGTAGCACGATGACGTTTTCATTTTTTGCAATGAACATTAATTGTGAATGCTTTAAATTGTGATTCAGTTTTTGAAGGGAGAAAGTTTTTCGTTAGCTTACATTTATTTTTACTATAAATGTCCTACATTTTTTTCTTCTCTCATAAAATAATACATTTTACTTTATTCATTATTGTTAATTTAGTCCTGCTTTCTTACAATTTGTAATATAATAAATTAAATTTTAAAAAATAGTTAGACTGAGGAATTTTTGAAGTAATTTAAAAAAGTTTTTCCGTATATTTCATTCTACCACGTAATATTATTGGATACAGTTAACATTATATGTATAAACATTAAAATACTTAAAAAACGAATAAAGATGAAAGTTTTTGACCGATTAATTTCCTTTCTATTTTTTTTTTATTTTTTAATATTTTTTGTTGGAATTGTTGTATATTAGCAATTTTATTTTTAGTTTTTCTTTTTTTTCGAAAAATTTAAAAGGGATTTTAATTTACAGAAAATAATAAGTTTATTGAGAAGTGAATGAATGGGTAGTCGGGAGAGAGGAAGAAGCAGGAAGGGAAATTCAGCTAACAAAATTAAATGTATTTGCCAACAAATCATCGTTATCAGTGATAAAATGACATATTTGTATCCGTCCAGTCGTACATCGAATCATTTTAATATGTTAGCCATTGAACAGTGAAACTTATGTTTCTTTCCTTTTTAACATTCTTCCTTTTTTTCCTTTTTTTTTCATTATCTTATTAACCATTTCATAGTAATTTTCAATTTTAATAATGGTTGAAATTTAAATGGTAGTTAGAAAAATTAAAAATGATGTAGCAGAACTTAATTTTGTTTTTTCCTTGCAAAGTAATAGATATATGATAAGATTTTAGCAAAAATTTGTCGATCGATTTTTTCTTACCACAAATAAGAAAAAGATTTTAATTTTCTTTGCAAAAAACTTTTTGATTGCTAAAACTACAAAATACCTTCCATTTGTTTGCTGATTTGCCTTTCTTAAGTAAACATGTTGCATATATGACTCACTGTTGATTATATAGGTAATTCTGTTTATACAGTAATTAATTCAGTGAACTTACCTTTTACAACACAACAGCAGAAATGAAAAGGACAATAACAAAAAAAAAAATGATATTTTTTAGCTTAAAATTTATAAAATTTCTTAATTTTTCAAAATTTAAAATTTTTTAAAATCCTAATTTTTTAAATTCAATTTAATTCATTTCCATAAGAGTTAAAATTGAATCCTTCAGTTACACTCAATCTTCTGCTTTCATTCCATCATTTTTCGTCGTTTTCTTTTTCGTCCCATCATTCTGTATAATTCCGTTTTTTCTTTACACTGATGATTTTAAAAATTTTATTCATAAAATTTCAAACATTGGAAATATACGGAAATGAATATGAATAGAATATTTTATGATTTGATAAATTTTACAATTTAATTAATTATCACTGTATGCTGTTTAGTTATATATCAATAGAACCTGTTCCATTTGTTGATTTTTGCATGTTTTAAAAATATTTAAATACTTTTTAGCAGGTATACAAAAATATTTGCAGATTTCGGAAGAATTAGGCAACGATCTGCTTTACACTCAAAAAGTAAAAAAAAAAAACAAAAAAAAGTACTGAAAAGTTTAAAATGTTAAGGATTTTTTCCTTTTCTGCAATTACAACATGCTTCTTGTTACCTAGCTCTGCTCAACAAATATCTCAGCAAAAGCCAGTACCATCAAACCAACAGAATCTTAATCCAGCACAAGAAAGTGCAAAAATGTTCACCGGTCGTGAAAGCAATTCAGGATTTGGTATGCTAATCTTTAGACATTATCGCAACTAAAAATTTGTCAGAGTTTTAACTAAGAAATTTTTTGAAATTTGAACCTTGAAATTGTTTTAATTTAAACCTAGTGATAAGTAATTCATCATATTCATCATTTTTCAGTAAACTTAGTACCATTTGGGCCTGAAGCAGGTGACCAAAAAGTACATCCAGGAATGCTTACTTCCGGACAAACAATTAATTTGCACATGTTTTTTCCATTCTATGGTGGTTTGTACAACTATTCAGTGGTACGTTTTAGTTTTTTTTGCTTCCAAAATTCAAATTTCTAGTTTCAAATTTTTCTAGAAAAGTCTTGCAAAATTTTGTATCATCTATTGCAAATGATTTCAGTGATCATATTTTTTTAATGTAGACTTTGTAGTAAATTTGTTGCACAAACATTATGAAATACTAATTGAAGCTTTCGGTGAATGGATACATTGCATTTGCAACTGTATTGGATCAAGGTCCAACAATAAACGTAGGTGTCGAATCAACAAATTGGCCACAACAGCAAGATCCGGCAATGATTGCACCATATTTATGCAAACAACAGGTTTTTAAATTTACTTAATGTCTGAAATAACGCATTTAGATTGGTAGAGAGAAATCTATTAAGCAAGAAATGTGGCTAATTTGATAGTATCAATATCATTCTTTCAATTTAAACTTAAGAACTTTTGGCAGTTCAGTCTGAAAATATTGCTTCAGATAGTACAAAATCCAAGTCCAGGGTTGAAAACCGGTGTTTACTATCGTTTGATGCTACGACAATCATTATTTGGTCGTGGTAGTAGTGCTAACATACCATTTGGTGTTACCATGGAACAATCAAGTTTCTTCAGGCAACCTGCTAGTCAAGTTTGTTTTTCTGTCTAACATTAATGCAAAAAGATTTTTGAAATTGAAATTTTTTAAAATAGTGTGGAAAATTGCAGGCTTGTCCGAGTACAACCGATTCATATGTGCACTGCGATCATAATAGCGATTACTTCCTGGATCAAATGATGCGATGGCTTCAAGGTTCATCGACTCTTATTTTTATACAATTGATTAAAATAAATTTAAAATTTTTATAGTAAAAACATAAGTGAAACTTATAGAAGGAGTTGCTGGTGCAGCAGCATTTCGTGCAGATGCAGCATTGGTAGTTACCTGGTACAATACAGCATCAGCAATCGTTGGTCGTTCCGATATTGATGCGGGTCAATTATCTACTTATCAAGCAATTTGGTTAACTGATCAGGTAAGGTTTCCATGAATAATTTAATAAGTTTAACATGAATAACTCTATTATCAAGTAAGTTTTAAAATTCGATTAAATAATGTTGAGTTAAATTTATACTTCGTTTAATGATATGAATAACAAAAGATATCTTGTGGATAATCTTTTGCAAAAATGCTACAACTAATTAATCGACAAAAATACTTGACTGAATTTAATAGGCAAAATATAAATCAAAAGTTAAATTAACTTGTCCTTTTTTTTTAAGAAAAATTTAAAGTTTTTAGAGTGTTTTTTTTTTCTAGCCCGGTCGACTGAGTTATGTTATTCTGAATTATGACAAACTTGGATTTGATGCTGCAGATTTTCGGATGAACTCCAGAAGTGGCCGTTGTCAAGTGAGTTATTTGTTCAAAATTTTTTCAATTTAAAAAGTTCCCTATTCTTTTAATTTAGGCACTCTTCAATGGCGGCAATCATACTGGTAGTGTACCGGTGGATCCAACATTTATGTACAAAAATACACCAACAATATTAGCCCAACGTTCTAGTGTGCCTCATATAGTTCGTGGTCGGTATATGTTTCGTGTTGATGATGTTGTTCGACCAGCCGGATGCTCCAATAAAACTGGTGGCACATGTAGGTTTTAGTGAATTTTTGAAATTAGATACTTCAATTGACTTTAAAATTTTATATTCACGCTATTACGTTTTTGTGAAAAAAATGAAATAAATTTTTTTCTTCACTAATTGCACATTTAATCATCATAATGGATCAAATTGATTTGGAATTTCACGAGCAGTAAAATAAAGTTCTTTCGCGTAATTAAACGGATGTAAGTGTGTTTACGTTCGTAATCGCCCGTTATATTTTGCTATTTGAAATAGATGATCACACAAATATACGTCCTAAACTAATAATAATGGATAATACTTTAAACAAAATATCACCCATTATATTTGTCAAATTTTTTTGTTTTTTCTTAGAATTAAATTTTGATAAATAAACCTATTTATCTCTTTTCAACAATTTCATATTGGTTCTTAAAATTTTCAAAATTTTGAACTATTTAATATGATTCCATCCGAAGTTTTGTTTTTTTATCAAATTTTTATCACAACTAAAACTCTCCAAAAATTTCAGATCCAATGCTGATATATCCAAATATAGCCAATATGCTTGGTGAGACAAGTGTAGATGTGAACGCTTTATGCTTGGATCGTAGTCAGACGTACGTTTTGATGATTGAACAACGTCAAACGGCATCATGCACCGTAATTAATTCAGCTATTGCTCGTTGTCATCTTCCGAAAATTTATGATTGGGGCACTAAAACAGTTTATTTTCAACCACAGTCCGGTTCCCAACAAGAAGATAAAGCATTTGTTGGATATATCTATTTCGGTTAGTTATTAATGATGATGATTCAAGAATTGCAAGAATAAAACAATGTATCATTGAAAATTTCCGTATCATGTTCGATGTTTCATTTTTATTAAAGTTTATTTTGTTTTTCAAATTTAGATCAATCAGCAATTTCATATTAATCAATCATACTCAGAAGTTTAATTGTATTAATTATATGATATACTGTAAAATTATTAATTCTTTTTTCAAGTACCACCAACATTAGATCCAATGCGTCTAGATATTGGTAATATATATGAATGGTTCAGAAATCCAATATTACAAACGGTAAGAAATTTTTATTCAAATTTAAATAAATTTCATCGCTGCAAAATTGCAAAATAAAGAGCTTAGTTTATAATTTATCGCCATTTGGATATCAAAATATTTTAGATAATGCCGGTAACATGGTATCCACGGAATTTCACAAATCCAGATCTTGATTACAAGGATTACAACATACGAATAAGCGACGACCAATTGTACTCTGTGCAACTTGGTCTATATGTCATAGGTTACAGAGAAGCAGCTGATGATCAGGTAGCTTTTCTATGTGGTAATCAATATATTAATTCAAAATTATGAAAATAAATAACTTTTGGAAGAAATTCTATTCCAGTGTGTAATGAGCTATTCATCTAATTCTAGATTAAGAAATTTCGTCCGGAACATCGAGTTTTATGTCGATTAGCAACATATACCAATAGGAATTCACCAGAGTTTCGTTGGAAACCACAAGAAGAAAAAATCAATTTGTATCAAGTATGGATAATAATTTTAAAATGAGTTGAAATTTCTATAAATTATCAATAACTTACAAATATTTATAGAGTTTTTATATACAAATATACATAGGGAAACTTTAGTTAGGAGGTGATATTTTGATAAACTATATTTGAGATTGAAAAATGGTATCTGACAGATTGGGAACGATCGAATACACTCTATTCATATCGCTTTGGTTACCTGAAATTAGCACCAGTTGCTGCCAGTGAAGATATTGCACAACATATAACTCATTTACCTTCTGGGTTAGTTCTCATTCTTAAAACAAGAAATCAAAAAAATACATTCAAAGAAGAAAAATATGCTTTAATTAAAATTTTATAAAATACTTATAAAATTTTATATTCTATATTTTATACTTGTATGATGTTTTAATCATATTTTTGAAATATTTCATATTTTTTTCATATGTTCTAGAAAAAAAATCATAAATTTATTTCAGATTAGTTTCATCACCAATATCAATTCATTGGTTATGGACCATTAGTAATCCACAATTCACATCATTATCCTATTCACAACAGGATGCAGAAAGTCGAATGCAATTTGTTTCAACTAAATCCGCCGAAATATGTCATGACTGGTAGATTTGTATCTAAATCTCCTTCAAAAATATAAGAAAAAAAACAATGATTTTTTCCTTTATTTTTGAATACTTTTTTTTTTTTGTATAACAAGTTCAAAATTTAGGTTCGCAGAAGATGGTGCACAGTATAATTTTATTCGTGATACGGAAACAAATGCATCTTGTCCATGTATTGAAAGCCAAGCACGTGTTGATATTGGCCGTTTCATGCCACATCCTCGTTGCTCTCAGGTTTTGACGAAATTTGTATTGATAAAAATTATTTAATTACAAAAAAAGAATGGTTAAAATGTTAACTGGAAAATATTGATTGGATAAATATTGAAATTTAAAAAATAAGAAAGATGATATTGCTTTAATGATATGATGAATAACTAATTTGAAGTAGAAATAAATTTAAATAATTGAAATTTTATAAATATAAAATTAGATTAGGTAAAAATTCCTTCCTAAAAATCATTTTAATTTTAGCATTCTTCAGGTATTTCGTGACATTACTTGTCAAACGATGATTGGTGCAAAGAATTGTTATATGAGTGCACAAAATATTTATGGCTCATATGCTGGTGAAGGTTGGGGCTCTGAAGCTGAAAAAACAGCGTAAGATTTTACTTTTACACAAAAAAAAAGAGTCTTTTCTGATATGTTTTGGTAATGCTTGAAGTAATTTTAAATTTATTTAAGTTATTATTAGATAAAATAATCTTCGAAAAAATTTCAAACTATTATTAATTATTGCATAAAAAAAAAAAAAAAAAAGTAACATTACAGACGATTTCAAACGCATTATGGACAAGTATGCTGTTATGATGAAGAGGGTAAGTTGATGCAAACAACGTATCAACCAGTAATAAAGGTAACGGATGATACACCGTATAATCCTGGCTATCCATTACGTGCTTATGAATTTGGGACCGATCCGTATATTGGACAGTTTGAGGTAAAATTTTAAAAATTTTAATTAAATTAATTGAAGTTATCACAATCCTGCGACTTCATCGATCATCTTCTCATTGTTGAAATTGCAAAAATTATCAAATTCTATAGTTTATGTGATGACATTCTGAAGTAATATTTACCTTTATATAATCTCTTTTTCCTTTTGTTAATTTCAGGTACCAGGTTTATCCGTATTTTATCATGACTACATGCCTTACTTCTTTTGCTGCAAGTATGCAAAATTCCGTTGTCAGCTATTTTACTGGAGACGACCAAGTAGTGGATGTCAACAGTATCAGCCTCCAGCTGTCGGTATGCATTTCATTAGTTTCCAATAAACTAATGCCATATCATTTTATTCTTTACCTTGCTTTAACCTGTATTGTTAGCATATTCATATACAATTATACTAAATGATATCGTCGCTTTGTTCTACTCATGTATCTGATAGTATCTATTACAATAGCAATTAACTCTAAAATGATGAAATGCTATTGAACTACTAAAATGACAACTTGGCTTATTCGTACATTAATTTATGATTGTATATAACACTTTTTTTTCAGCCGATGAAACATAAATTTTAATTAGACCAAAGCGATTTATTGAATTTAAGGTGAAGCATTTGGAGCAGTAAGCTTTAATACCATTGATAATGACAAGTTTATCTTCGATGAACCAGGAGTGTTCACACTTTTGTATATTCCAAAAACTGTGACAACGCCAGAAGTACGAATTCAAATACGAATGGAACGCTATCCGAATCGTAGAGTTGATTTTAGTAAGCTCTTTTGAATTTCAAGTTTCCCATTTTTTTTTTCCATTTAAAAGTTTCTATTCAATTAATTTAATTGGTTTTATGCTAATTTCGCTCAATTATCACATGTGAACGATTAATTAAATTAATTTTTTGCATAACTTTTAATTTATTTAGTTTTTACCAAAGATCAATAATATTTTTTTAGGCTTACTTGGACGTCAAATAGGACAAGCAAACTTGGTGCAACCTACAAATGCAACTGTTATTACTGGAATAGCAATCGAAGCAACTGGAACAGATCGAGTGCATGTTGTTGCTCGTAAAGACACTCGCCGTTTCCGATATCGTACAAGCATTATTGTTGGCAATATACTGCGTTATTTTGATGTGATGCGAATTCAGCGATTCAGAGGTATCAATAAATTATATATTTTTCTTTAAGCTGTTCTAAATATATAAAGCATAGAGATGTTATTGTTTATTGTGATTTTGGAATATACTCTATATTATTTCTGAACAATTATGATTATCGTCATTTCCAAACTTACTTTAAGGAGTATTGGTTTATGTGAACAATGTAGAACGTGGTCAGCCAGAAATTTATGTGGTTCTGGAAGAAGCTCAAATAGGGATTCGTATTCGAGAATCATACAATCTTGATATTGATCGTCTATCAATGTATCAAGAAAGTATGGGTTTACTTGATGTTGAACTTAGTGTACCACCGCAATACGGTGTGGTAAGTATTTCAAATTTTTTTACTTGGAAGCACAAAAAATTTACGCAAATGCCCAAATTATTAAATTTCTTCATGTTTAACTGACCGTTTTCAAATATTGAATTGCAATTGCTATTTTGCAGCGGCCAGATGGTGATAAGGTTCGAGAACAAGAAATGCGTGCACGATATAATCTCCCACGTGTATCTGGTCTTATGCGACCGTTTCCGGATCAGACATCTGTTTCCTATCTGTCCGGTTTAAGTCTAAATGATGTTAATGCAGAAGGAATCAGACAACAAATTATTTCAAATTGTAAACATTGCATATTTTCAATTCAAAATTTTATAAGATATTTTGACAAGTATTTGGATGAAGATCTTATATTTGCCTACTTTCTGAGATCTGCAGTTTTCTGAATTTTGTTTAATGTATTACTGAAATATTGGTTGAAATTTTATCTTCAAGTTATTGCATCAATAAGAACGATGACTTATCCAGTAATATAATGAAACTTACCCCATAATGGCAGCACCAGTTTTATGCCATAAGCAAGTGCAAAATTGCTTTTTCTACATAAAATTGCTTTCCAAAGTAAATTTTCAATGACAAATTATTGATGTATGCCTTTCAATCTATGAGTTTATTTAGCGGTTACTGGAGTCTTCGTAGTTAACAATTAACTGTATATTCCAGAATTCTGGAAAATTGCTACTATTCTTACCTCAAGACGAAATGCCGAATAATGTAAACCGGATATTCGTGTTAATGTATTACAGATCTTATTCCCGGTACCGGTGAGGCAAGTTCCCGGCAAACAATGGGTACCTTGAATCAGAATATCCCAACCGATAATATGTTCACAACCAGTCAAGATATTGACAAAAAATTTGAAGTATTTCCGGAAGTATACATAAAAAGTGAACCTATTTATAAAACTTCAGCAGAATATGAAACGTATGTTTTCGCTCTAATATTTTTAATTACCAATTTTCTACTATTGTCGCCTTAATTGGCCCAATTGGGAATAATAAATCAATTAACTGATTAATTTGCATAGTTTTGGAAATTTTTTAGAAATATAACAATAGAACAGTGGCTTAAGAGATTCGTAAAATACTGTCAATGTTGCAAATTTTTTTTCCATAATTAAAAATTTTGGAATAAAAAAATTTAAAAAATATGCTTGTTTAAATCCAACTTTATCAAACGAGCTAAATTTTTTGAATAATTTTTTACATAAGATATTTTGCAATGGAAAATCGCTTTAATTTCTTATTTTCTTGTTAATTTTTGCTCAATTAAATTTTTTTTCCAGTGATAGACATCGTTTTGTACCAATGACGGGTCAGATGCTTAGCCAACGATTACAAACATGTCGTGATCTTCAGCTTAGTGATCGAAGTAAATTTGCTTAATTATATTTCGTCTGTTTCGTTTTTTTTTTTTTGAACTTTCATGCTGTTTGTCTAAAAATGTTATTTTTTTTTAAATTCAACAAAAATTTTCAATTTTGCAGCAAATTGGCAACCACTCCAAAATTTATACGAGCAACAATACGGTATTGATTACTGTCCGGATAATCCGAGTCAAATAATTCAAGAATGTGGTGATTCCGTTTCATGTCTTAATGATTACTTGCTGTTCAATGCTCGAGTACTTGGCATGGAAGCACAAAATAATTGGAATTCATTTTCAAATGACAGAATGCATGCTTCAAGACACTGTAATTATATCTTTCTCCGACTTCTTTGGCATCTTTTTTCCCAATAGCCTTCTATTCAAGAAAAAACTAAAGTTTCAAATGTTAATTTTTAAAATAATCAAAATTAATTGATCACATTGTAGATAATAGTTGTGGGCCGATCATGATTGAATATCCAGAATATCTGATGAAAACACCGGTGCTAGCATCTGGTTATCTAGAAGGTGATGTGGCACGATTTGATTGCTTTCAAACGCATTGGATCAAAGGAGATTATGAATATAAGTGTAAATTTACTTTCATGCATTAATTTTGTTTGTTAATAAGGTTGAATTTTGAAAGTATAAATTTTGGAATTCGTTGAAACCTTCGCAACTCATCAAATAAATTATTTTAAATTCAGTTTTACATTACAGGTGCTATTGTTGTGGACTACAACGATCCGCATAGTTATCGATTTGAATGGAACAAAGGATCACAACCGTGGTGTCGCTCGCGTGAAAAAGACAATTTATTCAAATGGCTTACTGCAATATTCTCAACAGTTGGTATAATTATGGTATGTTTTGGAAGTGAAACGAAATTTTCGAATTACTTGTTGAATCTACATTTTGATTTATATCATTTAGCGCAGAAAATTCCGACGAAAGTTTGGGAAAAAACAGTTTGAGTTTTCCAAAGTAAGGGATTTTCATATAATACAAGTTAATCATTCCGAAACTTCATTCTGTTTTGGCTCTGAAATTTGAAAAGAATACCGCTAAGAAAAAGCTGAGAAAGAATTGAAATTCTGAGGGATGATTTGAAAAAAAATTATTGCTTTAGACAATTGTTCTCATATTTTTGTGTTGCTGGACACTAAAGCAGAAAAGGCGACAGCAAGCAGATGAGAAAATTTCTTCCCTATACAAAGTACCAATTCAAGGTTCCATGGTAAGCCGAGAATGGAGGGTAAATGTTTTCACTAATTAGTTCATTTTAATTTATTTAAAGTAATAGTTGATTATAGATCAAAGTTTCCAAATTTGCTTGTTACATTGATTTTAAAAACATTGAATATTTTATTACAGTTTAACTCGATGAGCATTTAATATCACTTAGTTTTTAGGCTGAAAAAATTGCATAGTATCTTTGTTCTTATAATTGAGCAAAAAGTTAGGAAATATTTTTGTCTTTTTTTATAATATGAGAAAAATTAACAAATTATAGTCTTCGGAAGCTAGGCCATTCACGAAAGCAAGAACAGATTCGACGTCAAGCGAAATGAATGGTATGTATCACGGTAATGAGCATGATTTGCATTATCATGGAGGACCAGTTAGTAGTGCTGCTCCCATACTTGCTGATAGTAGCAGCGGTTATCGCGGTGAAATTAATGGGCAGTATCGTGCTGCTGACGCCAGTGCACCATATCATGAGCAGTATCATGAATCAGTAGCTAACTTATCCAGGAGGCCATCAAGTCCAGTCAAAGCGACTATCATGCGAAGTAACAAGTAATAATTCGAACTTTGACTTGAAGTTTCAACTTTAACTTTCAAATTTTAGCGGAAAAAATGCCGCTGAACGTTGGATTGTTTTCGAAAAAAAGGATTCGTGTAGCGCATACATGCAGAAAAGTTCAAAAATATATCTAAATTATTTTTCAGGACCATCCCGACAGGAATCCATATTTTGCCACAGTCTGCATCAACAACGCCACCGGTACCAGCGCATTCTAGGGTTGCTGATGAAGAAAGTGGAAGTGATCATGCTCAACTCTTGGGCCTTAATACCAGTGTTTGAGACCAGCTTGTTGTTATTTTAGCGAAAGGATGCAAATAACATAAATTTTAAATTGATCAAGTGCGCATTTTATTCTTTTCTACTTTTATTTTTGCAAACTTATTAATTCATTTGTAAAATAAAAATGAAGATAAAATGAAAATGAAGATAATTTTTTTTTGCAAACTAAGCATTTATTTGTAAAATAAAAATTGTAATTTAAAATTTGCAAATGCCTTCGCTTCTGTTAATATCTTCATTTTTGGATCAAAATATTTTCACTAATTATCTCATCTTACGACCAAGATTCATTAGAATTGTCTAAATCTAATCGTTACGTTTATTTGCGGATAAATCAAGTAGTATGACTGAACTGACAATGATAAAGCCATGAATCATTGCTGATTCATTTTACAATTGATTATATTTACACATTTTCAGATAGCAAACTGGTTTATTTCAACATTATCTTATTTCAACATTAGCATTATTTATCAAAAGCTGAAAATCGAATCTAATTTTTAAAAAAAAAAAAAAATCATAAATTATATTTATTGGATTAAAGGATAATTTTGCAACAATAAAAATCAGCCAACCGTATCAGTGATCATTAAACTTTGAAATTTTTTGTTTAGAAAACAGCAGATTTTCGTATCAGCTTGTTTATGCCAGTTTTTTTTTTCTTCTCTCATTTTGTTATTATGCTGTGCAAATTAATGATAGTTTCAAAACATGCTATTTCAACAGACTCCTGAATTACTCCATGAAACTTTTTTTCTTGAATATCAAGAATTTATTCGCAAAAAATTTTGCTAAATACTCCATGACTAACTTAGTTTATTTATTGTCAAAATTTTATGAATAACCAACCTTCTAAGTCGCCTATTGCTTGCATGCTTCTCAGCCCCTTCCTTCTTCTCTTCTTTGCCATTAAATTTTTCCCTGCGTTTTTTCATTGTTTTCTATACCGACAAGTTTTGTGTAAAAAAAACATTTAAGCTCATTTTTCAGTGACTATCAGACAAGCCATTTCATTATTATTTGATGATTGCTATAAGAAGTTCTGAATGTTTTTTTTCCAAAATATTTACAACTGTGCTGTAAAAGTAAGAAAAGCATTGTATTATTTGATGAAATTAAATTTCATCAATTATTGATTAACCGTATGTGACCTCATTTTTTTCCCTTTAATAAAATACATCAATCAAAATTTTTTTTGTTGCATCTCACTTTTTTTCCTGTTGCAAATTTTTCCAGTAGTATATTTTTGCTTGATAAATAAGATGAATAAATGCAAATTTCAAAAAAAAAAAAAAAATGAAAAAATTGAAAAAATTTGGAGTGAATTTTTTAAATTTATAACATTAATTTAATAACAACCAAGTAGTTCAAATTTTGCATGCATAAAGTTGTTAAGAATTAACTATCTTTTTATTCTCATTCATACATTGATAAATTGATATTCAAAAATTTGAAGTGGGGGCTTTGTTAAATTTGTATCATTCTTTATTCATTTTATTTCATAATATTATGGCTAACGGGTTTAGTAAAATGTAATTAAGCCATTTAGTTGTAAAATATCAACATTTATTTATGTTTTGTAAATTCGTTTATTAAATATTTTAGAATTTTGCAAAAATAAATTAACAAAAGAAAAAATTTGTTAATTGTATGAGAAATAAAAGATCAAGAAAAAAGGTAATAGCTTATAAAATTTTTTTCGTTTGGTAATTGATGGCGTGTTCTCATTTTAATTATTACGTTTAGAAATCAAAATAGCAAATACATAACCTTTAAAAAAATTATTTAGGACATAAATTTAATATCATTTACAATCTTTTTAGTATATTTTTATTATTTGTCAATTTTTAGTCAATGGTACACTTAATATTTAAATATTAAAATTGGTACTTCCACAAAAGAATTATGAAAGAAAAAAAGAAATTCATCCGAAAATTTACTCGAAAATTTTGTCACTTTGGGAAGAATATATGTGCTGAAACATAACCGGTTAACATATATATACTCCAATTTCTTTTCATTTCTGATATGCAGTAAACAGTGAATTTTGCTCTCTCTCATCTTTTCTTCTAATTTCTTCCAAAACTTTCAATAATTGTTAATTTTGAAAACTTTGCATAAAATTTTTAACGTGGAAGCCCTCCAGCATAACTAAACATGTCAATTTATTAAAGTGAATTTCATCTTCGCTGTCTTCGTCTTGTCCTTTTTCTCCATGGGTGGTCGGAAAACTTGAAATTTTGTTATCAATTTACTTGGTATCTACAATATGTCAACACAATTAAGAGAGATGTGTGTATTACATCTGAAAAATGAAAAACATGAATGGTGAAATGCAATGCAATGTACATTTATTATTTAATTAACTGAAATTTAGTCAATTAATTAATAAAAAAAATAATTAACAAAAAAAGAAAAAGTAACAAAAATTGATTATCATTTTGTTATCAGTAATGCTTGAAGTTTGATTAAAAGATCAGCTCTTATATACAAAAAAAAAAAAAAAAGAAAAATACGAAGAGTTATTAATCAATTATAGTGCATAATTTGAGATATCCATTATTGCTATTAGCATGATTGAAATTCCAATTTCATCAACACTGTATTTATTGAAGTATTCTTGAAAAATTTTAGTCGAATTTCTGAAAAATCATAGATATGAAATGATAAATGATTAAATTGCCATTAGTAAAGCTAGAAATACTTTTATAAATGTAATTCAATCAATTTAATTTTTTTTTTTTGCAATTAAAAAAGGTATAAAGTTCTATAAGTCAAGTAAAACTGATAAAACAGCAAAAAAAAAGCAAAAACGCGTGAAAAAAATAATAAAAATGCAAAATAATATTGTGATGAAATGTGAATTTAAATTTCAAGCATACAATGAATTACAAAAATCAAATTGATTGGAAAAAAATGAAAAAATATTGCAACGGAGATCAATGAAATTATATAAAAGAATATGTATAGTGTTATATTTTAAAATTTTATTTAACTTATCTTAAGTGATAAATTATTAAGTATAAAATTTTAATTAGGTCTTTAAAGCTTTTAATAATAAATGTTTAGTAGCATAGTCATTTCAGATTATTGTTTCTTCTTTCCTTAAAATTTTCAGATATGTAAAGCGATAACAAATGAAAGCAAGCTAGGTAGTAGACTTTTATACGAAAATATTCATGTTGCAATTATTACAAAATGTTTTCATTTCGTAACATTTTTCAACTTACTGCCAAATGCTGTCATTTCACATTTCTAGTCTTTCTCATCTTTAATTAAAACGATGAAATAAATAAATGAAAATGATGGATGAAAAGAAGGAGAGTAATAATATTTCCTGATCGGATAGGTATTGTAATAAACGCTGAAACTAGTTAAACCGTTTCTTAATATCAATCAGTCCTCCTTATAAAAAGCGTTATTAATTAAAAAAGGCTTATTTTATTCTCAAAAGGCGAAATTTCATCTTTCAAAGTAAACCCGCAAAAATGCTCGAATTAGAAAATCGTACCAAAGCTTATAAATTGATTGGCTATTTCGCTTTCTTTTTTTCATTTCTGGCTATTTTATCAATCTGTATAACATTACCCTTAGTTTATAATTATGTGCAGCATGCACGACAGAAAATGAATAGTGATATTATATTTTGTAAGGTAAGTTCAAAAATTTCGCAAGTAAAATTTTTATCTTTCATTGCTCACTCACTCTTTTTTTTTCTTTCCGTGTTTTCTTATTTCAGTAGTTTAGAAACATTAATGAATTTTTCATTTTTACTTAATTCATTTACACCCATAAAAAGTATGTAAGAAAAAAATGATTATATTTGAATTCTTATTTTTTCATCCAACTAATATAAATTAAATTATCACTTACAAAATTTTTAACTTATCTGATTTTTTCAACTTAATTGTTACTTTTAAAATATTTTACTGATATTAAACAATATTAATTTCGTATAAAATTTTTTGCAAACATGCAAACAATTTTTTTTTTTTTAAACGACTCCAAAAAAGAATAGAAAAATTTTTAAAGAATGATTTTATTTTGCACACCAATTCTTTTCATTTTTTATTAATTTCATATTATAGTAACGTTAAAATTCTAAAACTCTAAAACTCTATTGGTATCAGTGAATTTAGTATACTGAAAAATTTAAGTATTCTTTATTGGAAATTCTTTGCAAAACTCATGATTTTTTTAAATTTGTGATTTAAAAAATGGCTTTGTTGTTGGTAGTAATATTAGTTAAAATTTTGAAGTAATTTTGGAGTTTGAAAAAATTTTTGATTAAAAAAAGTGCTGCATATTTTAGAGCTCCGTACGGGATACTTGGATGGAAGCACGACATCTGCGAAACAATCCAGTCCAGCTGCTAAATCGAACAGCTCGTCAAACTGACTATGGAGCAACTCCAGCTTATCACACTGAGAATAAAGCAGAAAATGCACCACCAGTAGAAGCGGCGCAGTCAAACTGTGAAAATTGTTGCCAACCGGGTCCTCCGGGTCCACAAGGACCACCGGGTAAACCAGGCAAACAAGGGCGTCCTGGAGCACCTGGACGTCCAGGAAACCCAGGTCGACCACCACCACAACCATGCGTGCCAATAACTCCACCACCGTGCAAGCCATGTCCTCGTGGGCCACCCGGTCAGCCTGGTCCAGAAGGACCATCAGGAGATATGGGTCCACCAGGGCCAATAGGAAATCCTGGACCCGATGGACCACCAGGGGAACAAGGTAATGAAGGGCCGGAAGGTGAACGAGGTCAAGTAGGACCTCCTGGATCACCTGGTGAACAAGGCATGGATGCACCCAATGAACCACTTATACCAGGAATAGCTGGTCCTCCAGGTAGTACTTTTTTTTTGATTTTGAAATATCCTGCTACTGTGATGACATAACATTCCACTAAACATGCCACATCTTGACTATTCAGTAGTTCTTTTTAAGGTGATCAAGGACCAGCAGGACCACCAGGACGACCTGGGAGTCCGGGCAAAAATGGACCTATTGGACCACAAGGACCTCAAGGAAATCCTGGTCCAAATGGCAAATCAGGCAAAGAAGGAAAACCAGGTGAACAAGGACCAGCTGGTAAACCTGGTCCAGCCGGTGAAAAGGGTATCTGTCCAAAATATTGTGCAAATGATGGTGGCATGTTCTTCGAAGATGGCTCACATCGTTGAAAGCCCATTTTTTTACAAATTTAAACTATTGATAATTTTCATAAAATTTATTTCGGTATATTTATCTTCCTTTACTGGTGCTTCTGATAAATGATTACTGTCTAATAAAGTTTCATTCACATTGATACTTAGTTTTGGTACTTGCATAATGATAATGATAAAAGAATTTCGATACTGTTTTTTTTTTTTGTTTTAATGAAAAATTCTTTCAAAAAAAATACTCTTTTTAAATGTAGCCTGTCAGAATAAAATCAATTCGAATAATCTCAGAAGTGCGCAAAATTCTGATTATATTTATTATTTTTGTTGAATTGAAGTGAAAGCATTTTTCGCTTTGATATATCAAGAGTTAAAATTCTACTGAATTTGACAACTGGGATCCTTTGAACTTAAGAATTGAAAATAAATGGATGATTGACTAAAAATTGATTGAAAAAATAAAAAAATGAAATGAAATTTAATCGGAACAGATTTAACAAACTCAAAAAGAAAAAAAAAAAAACCAAATCCATCAAATTAATTAATGAATATCTCTTCAATAAAGTAAAATTATCAGTTTTTCCCTCCAAAGTTAAATTGATATTTTCGGTTAATAACAAGTAACGGTTCACAATAAAAAACGAAAAAAAATCAATAATAATTGTTTGAAATCAATAATTTGGTGGTGTTGTATTAAATGATTTAGTGTGTGAGTGTTACCAGTGAAAAGTAGGAGAGGTTGAAAACAATAATTAATGAGAAAGATAAAAAAAAAAGGAAAAGAAAAAGATTTCAAGAAAAAAGGAAATTTGGACGACAAACATCAATAATAAAACAATTTTCGCCACCATTTTCTCTTCCTTTCTGTTTTTTTTTTTTCTCTCTTTTTTTGTTTCATTTTCAGATAAACTTCTAACTATAATTTCTATTTCCAATTCCGGATTTTTCTATATTATTCATGCAATTTCCAAAAACAAAAAAAAAAAAAAAAGAATTAATGGCAAAAATTAAAAACCATTTAAAAATACATACATATGTATAATCTATTTGTATCTATTTGATTTATGTTGTGATAGTTGAATTAAAATGTGATTAAATTAAAACAGGTAGAAAGGTGATTGATAAGGTGTTTATATATATTTTCGATGATTTTGTTGGAATGCAGAGAGTAAGTGAAATTTTGAGAAATAATATTGTGAGTTGCTGTAATTATCTTAAATTGATGAAATGGTTGCGTATCCATTTTCTAATGAATGATTCATTTATTAGAAATATTTCATTATCCTGTTTTATATATATATATATATATATATATTTTCATATCTTTTATCAGTCAAATTTATAAATATATTTATTTAAATGGTATTTTGTTTTTATTGTTTTTCTACCTTCTGTTTTTTCAATTTTTAATTTCCTATTTAAAATTTTTTCATTTTGTTATACTTTCTACTTTTAATTTATATTTGTTGGATTTATTTTTTTTACAATCGATGATAAATATTGTAATTCTTTTGTAGGATTAAATATCATTGTATGATTTATTGCAATACTTTAAAAATTTTCATATTCAATTTTTCCTCTTTTTTTCGCAAAAATTTATTAACTGTCGATGAACAAATAGATAAAGATTACAAAAGTGAAGAGAACTTTATATTATTTGAAGCATAAAATTCAACCTCGATACTAATCAATTTCCCGAAGATAAGCAAATGGCAAGGTAAAAAAAACCTGTTCGATGAAGTGATGAATGAGTGACTGGATTACAGTAATTCTTTCTAAATGAATCAATTTCGATTAAAAAATTAAAATATAATTTGTCATTTCGAAGTTCAATAAAATTAATTTTTTTTATAGATTCGAATTACAGCTATGTATCAATGGCAATTTTTTATTCTACTGTATGTGGAAGCCAGAAGCCAAGCTCAAACTACCGTAATAAGCAATTTCGTTTTTTTATTTATCATTCGTAAAATATTTGATTAATTATTTCAGAAAGTCTACTTTGAAATTTTATATTTTTACTTTTAAATGATAACAGCCGTTTTAATTTCTTGAAATTATACCAAAACTTTTATTGCTTAAAATTTCAATAGTATTTCTAATTTTTGTTGGAAAAAAAAATTGTTTAAGTTAACATTTTTTTGCTATTTTTCTAATAGTGATCAAAATTTTTGAGGATAAAGTAAAAGAACAGTGGAATAGTGTAAATGGTACAACTATTGGTACAAGTACTACTATTACTACTGCCACTACTATTGTTACTACTACTACTACTATTACTACTACTATTGCTACTACTGCTATTACCACTACTTCTACCACTACAACTACCTCTACTACTATTACTACGCCCACATCACATCTCAAATTTTTTGGGTAAGTTAAAAAGAATGGAAAAAATATTTTAATGATGCTTTAGCAGTCTTTTTTTTGTAAAATTT
This sequence comes from Mansonella ozzardi, assembly GCA_029876185.1. NCBI lineage: Eukaryota > Metazoa > Nematoda > Chromadorea > Rhabditida > Onchocercidae > Mansonella > Mansonella ozzardi. The sequence goes on from JARVGP010000196.1 coordinate 25,980, forward strand.
ATGTGATACAGTTATTTCAAGACTTTTTTTAGAGAATTATCACTTCACTCACCAAATGATGATGTAAATGCATACTGTCGTAATGGTGGTATTATGATTGGACATGGCTGCATATGTCCATATCCATATACTGGAACACGATGCTTAGATTTTGCTTGTGGTATTTTATTTTGTTTAATTAAATTATTGTTATTACTATTATCATTATTTGTTTGTTTTTATATTTATTCTGAAAAATTGGGAAAAATTATAAAATATTAAGTCATAAAAAATTCAAAATTAATTTTTATTTGATAAATTTATTTTTTCCAATTTATTTCAGCCCATGGCATATCAGTTGGGGTTCGTTATGATCCAGATAGTTTATTCTTTAATAAGCCTTGTATTTGTGATGAAGATTGGACTGGTGATTTATGTGATATGATGAAAACAAATGAGGCAAGCAATTTTTCAAAAAAAAAAAAAATCATCTCATTGTTTGTAGAGCTTGAAATTGAACTAAACTTCATGTTTCAAAATTTTTGTGTTTTTGAATTTTATCAAATTTAATATTTAAATTATGCATCAACTTTTGCATTTCTTCGACGGATATCTCTTGTGAAAATCTACAGGACAAAATACATACTACAATTTTAATTAACTCTTTACTTTATCATGCCAATTAATTTAATTACTAATTCTATAAATTACTAAGTTATAAAAAAAAATGAAGTTAAAAAAAAAGATTAAGAATTTGCATTCACTGCTTAGACTTTGTTATCTTGTATTCATATACTTTTAATTAATTAGAACAATGGCAACTTTTCGTATACTAAAATACAGATTAGTTATTTTGAAATAAAATGAAGTTTGCTAGTTTTTTATGTACTTCTGGATCCCTTTATATATTGTAACAACTAATTTATTGACAAAAATTGCAAAATAATTTTCTTTTTCCAATCTCTATTTTCAAATGCTTTCATATATGAATTTTATCATTCTTCATCTTAAATTTAAAAAATACTAGTATTTTTTTTCCTTGTTTTTCCTCTGAAAACCGTAATCACACTCACTTGAAAACACTCAAATTCGCCAATTAACTAAATAATATACTGCAATATACTACTGTTTTGTTAATTTTTCTTGATACTTATGAAATATTTCAAGAAATTTGAGATAGTAGAAATTATCATTCAGTGTAACGATCGTGGTGAATTCAGAAACGGCCATTGTCATTGTGCTGGACACTTTTTCGGTTCACAATGTCAGTATGTCAGCAGATGTGATCATGGTAAAAGGAAACATGGAAGGTTTTCATTTTTATCAAAATTTAGAGATAATTTAATTTGGAACATATAAGATTTCAGAAATTTTGAATCAATAATGAACCCTAATTGATTTCAGATGTCTGTGCGATGATGGTTGGAAAGGTGATTATTGTCAAGATATCATTTGTCAACATGGTTATCCAGGTAAATAAATGTTTCACTGAGCGTGTGTATAGAATTTTTGAAATGCAAACTGGGACTGATTTCAAAAGAAAGTAAAATTAATCGATCCAAATTAATCTTAATAAAATTTGCATTAATTAAAAATTTAAAAATTCAGATATCAATAATAACAGCGAATCATGTGTTTGTCCGGCGCGATTCACCGGAACACACTGTGATCGTTGTTCACAAAAAGGACCTAAAATCAGGCCATATCCAGAATGTAACATTGCTATTTCGAAAAGTAAGGCTAAACAACAACGACAAGAAGCCGAAACACAGGTATCATCATTTCATTTTTTATTTTAAAGAAAAATAAGTTTAAAATTAATGTTATGTAATACATCTTTAATTCCATTTTCTTCTCACAATAATATTTGAAATATAGAACTTAGTGCTGAAAACTACATGATAATATTGCAGTTCCGAATGCGATTAAGGATTATGGGAGTTGCAAGTTTTTTGCTTTTATTTTTGGTTACAACAATGATTTTCTTCAATCGTCGCAGGATTTACAAAAGAAAGCGTTCAGAAAGGGAAAACATTCAACAGCGTGATTATGAAATTCGAAAACTAGTCCTTGAAAAAGCTGCACGTTCTACGGAATGCCCAAATATTGAGAAAAGGTAATGACTTGTTTAAGGACACTGTCGATTATAAGTATATTTCTTTGAACTTCATATAATTTTATTAAAATTTTTTAACTTCTTTTTTTTGATGTAAATATAAACCCCTTTACGTAATATTCTAGTAGTCTTTCGTACAAGTATTGATCAAGTCTTATATTTCTATGAAATATAACTATGAAATGAAAACCTAAAGTTTTGAGCTATTATACTGAAAGCTAACTTTTGAAGGACGGAATATAAGGAAGAAAGAAATTGGAACCGTAGCGGTCACATGAAAACGCACAGAAGATCATCGTATTTTCAATAGCTACCAAAATAAGTTCCACAAATATTCATATATATGATTTGGGAATCATGGCTCAATAACCTACAGTCTACAGGTAATCACAAAATTCAGAATGAACTTTGATTTTCTGAAACAGAATTAAGAGAAAATGAGAGAAAGTGAATTAATGTCATGCTACATGATCAAAAATTTTCACCATTGTTTTGGATTTTAATTGAATTCTTTGTCAGAAACATCCCTTGGTTGCTTTAAAAATTTATTCCGTAAGCTGCAACTGATCATCATACAGATTAATAATTTGTTGTTAATATCTTATTAATAAACTATATACAAACTATTGATTTGTCAAAAACACCCCACAGTTAAAGAAAAATATACTGTAATGAGAAAGTAAGAAATCTAAAATTATAAATAGAGGAAAAAAGCATCTAGCACCTATCGGAATGAAAAATCCAGCAGCACTTTTGAAGCAATCATTTTCTTCTGCAAATAATTGCGATTAACCAATCTAAGCATTACCAAACAAGTAAATAATATCTCATATTACGTAATTAGTAATTCTAGCGATATTCTTGCTAATCAAAACTTAAATCGAATGTCACTTTTGTTTTCTCGGATTTGGACAAGAAATCCACAATTTGCACAAAATGGATATTGTGAGATCAGACCTAATTTAAAAAGGATAAAAAACAGAAACAAAGCTAAATGATTAAAACAAACAAATCTATAAGCAATGAAAATAGTAAACTTGAAATTAATTACCATTTGAATTGATTTTAGACAGAGAGAAGTTAACAGAGGATTGCTATGCAATTCAATGTATGCAAGTAACTGCATCCAAAATAAAATGTTAGCAAGTATAACAACATAAGATAAAAGCAGGAATAGATAAACATTGCCTAAAGAAACAACGGTTATTTTATCGAACAAAATCACTAAAATCGGAATTTAAGTGTACTTTTAAACGTAGTCTGTCCCGTTACCCATGCAAAATTTTCAAAAAATTAGGAAAAATGTACCCAATCAGTTCTAAGTGCTTTGTACGCATTGCTGTAACTTTCATTAGAACTATTATCTCCTAGAACGTTGGAAACAAATATTCCAACAATTGTTTGCGCCTGAGCAACCTCATCTGCATCTTGCACGTTGTATGTTTTGTAGAAATCCATGGTCATCAGAACATTGTATTTAGGCCGTTCGTCTTTGCCTTTGATTAAGCTGAATATTACACACTTTATCATAGATAACTTTAATCATGAAAAAGTCTTCATTGGAAAAAAAAAGATCAATGAATTTGTTTGAAAAAATGCCGTTTACGGAAAGATTCGGAAACTATCTCTCTTCTCCTAACACAATCTTTTCTTTCTTCACTAACATCTTAGACTGAACAATGATTTCGATTTCATAAAACTAAGAAAATAGAAATTACCAGTGGTTGATAAATGTAACCAAACATGTGGAATATATTCCAGGTGGCATAATAGGAGGCTCACCATTCACCACTTCTTGTAATTGTTGGAACGGTGAATCCCAAGCTGAGAATGGAAATCGTCCTGTTGAAACTTCAAACTGGAAATAAAAATTACGTTCTATCGTACTTTTGCTGTCAAATCAAACAAATTCAATGATTTTATTTACAGGTTTGCTGAAATCTGATGAATTAAAACAAATGCATGCTTGGAACGTACACTTACTAGGGTTATTCCCAACGACCAAACGTCAGATCGAACATCGTACGGTTCATTCGATTGAAGTCGTTCAGGCTATAATGCACTAGCGATAAATAAAGTTTGATAAATTACATCAAAATCAATTCCATTTAACTTCCGGACATATAATTCAAAAAATGATCGAGAGTTTTTGAAAAAAAAACACACCGCCATATACGGTCGGCAACCTACATCCTGAGTTTTAGCAATGGAATCAATCAAGTGACCAGCTATACCAAAATCACATAGCTTTATATGTCCTTTTCGGTCCAGCAAAATGTTGGATGGTTTAACATCTGAAACTGTATAAATAACAGCCAGCAAATCTAACAGAGATTTCAGAAATCGATACTTCAAAACTTTGAAAAGCTGTAGAATTAAACTGACCAAAAAACTAACCCCGATGAATTATTCTTAAATTTTCTTTGAGATAGCTGAGAGCGTTCACTGTCTGAAATAACCAACGTTAAATCATTCATTCTCCTGGTTTGCGAACAGAATTTTTGAGATCTATATCTGCACCACACCTCAAACGCCTATCATCAAAAATTTGGAGAAATAAATTTTCCAAATCAACTTAGTTTAAATAAAACTTCCCGAAACTGCAATGTATCCAATCATATCTTCCGGAAGACAACTTCCTTTTTCATAAACAATTTTATAAAGACTCTCCAGAGAAATATCCATTAGCTCCATGCATATCCAACAATCACCCTACAAAAGTTCATTTCCAATCAAGCGAATCCAGATAAATAGTGAAAAGGTTAACAAAAGTTTAGAAAAAGAGGGAAGGGTGAAAAAAGAAAAATTTATCAACTTCGGTAAAGACAGCACCGTAGAATCGAACAATGTTTTCACACTTGCTACTCATAATCGCTTCGAGTTCCATAAGTAGATGTTTCTGCTCTGTTACGTTCACAGTATTTGATCGGATACGCTGAATGAATAAATTCATTTTAAACAAAAATGTTCCGGAATTTTGTATGAATTTTTATACACGATTCCAATAATCTTTACGGGATTATCACCTTAACAGCTAAAACAGTTTCAGATTTCGTATGAAGCATCCGGCTAACCGTCCCGAAATTGCCACGGCCAATTTCGCCTTTGTCGATGAGATCATTACAAGTAAAATCATACTCTTCATCCGCCGAAAAACGTAATTTACCTGCGGAATGAGATCGCAAATATGCACTGAAATATATAGCAAAATTTTCTATGAAATATACACAACAAACTGTGATACTTACCAGCTACTAACGTCTACTACGCTTGTAAAAAACGTACGTTCCAATCAAATTTTAGAAAATGTGTAAGGAAAAGGAAAAGTTTTCCATTGCTTTAACACTCAAGAATTTCAACTGGTTTTAGAAGTTTAGGTAAACTAACAGCTGTGGTGATGTTTTTACATCAGGCAACGGTGGAAAATCTAGCTTCAGATTGAAGCGTCCCATATCAGATGATTTTGGTTGTTCGTTCATCTTCTCTAATTAATAATATTCTTTTCAAAATTCAATTAAAGAAGTGATAAGATGAGTGTGCAATATCCATTAAAATTATGCATTTTCTTCCAAATAATTTACTGTTACACATGCTGAAAAATTGGTGAAAAATGAAATAAGTATGGAATCAACAAAAGACGTTCATGTAATAGATAAGTAACTGAGAGGATGGAAAAATATTTGAAATTCTATACGAACGGAGCCGATATATTTCATCGACATTCCCGTTCTTGAATCAAAATTGCAACATCTCAATGCCTTCTACCTCTCATCAGGAAATAACGTTTGCATAATGACTGCACCGTTTTCCACTTTCTCCATGCAGAATTGTTCATTAGTGAAACGTTAACTGATGTGTTCATTTCAGTTTTGAATTTATTTTGATATTTTAGTCAGTGTTTTTGGTAGAAGTGTGGGATGACGTCATAGGAAGCTTTTTAACCTTCTTTAGATTTAAATCTTTAGATTTAAATGTTCTTAACTGTTATTGCAGTTATGTTATGCTTACTATGTTGCAGGTGACGTGTATCATCTCTTTAATTGATAATTAGAAGTAACTCTTTTTCTTTTCATTCTTATATTTCAAGTAATTTTAACTAATTTCAGGTATTTAATGGGTACATAATGTCGGTATTTCATGACGAAATTGAAATCGAAGATTTTGAATATGATGAGACCACCAAATTATATAGCTATCCATGTCCGTGTGGAGATCGATTTGAAATTTCCAAGTGATTTTTATACATTATTACTGAATGTCGTTCTATAAGTTTAACTATTTGATTACGTGATTTTAAAATTTTTATTCATCAAATTAGCTTATTGCAAGAGTGAATTCACTAATTTAATGGCATTGAATGCGCGTAAATGAAGTTTTTGCACAGTAGGATTCTAAAGAAAAATATTATTTCGTAGAACTTAAATTTTAAATCCTGAATTTTTTTGTATCGTGCAATATATGCACTGTCATATGTTTTTTTTTTAGGGAAATGTTAGAGGCAGGTGAAGATGTTGCCACATGTCCCAGTTGCTCGCTGATTGTTCGAGTAATCTATGATCCAGATATGTTTATTAACTTGGAAATTGTACCGAACATCAATATTCAGAAAGCAGAAATAAGCAGCATATAAGTTTTAATATGAAAAGTATTATAGAATACTGCACATAAATGTTTCAATGGGATTCATGAAAATATAATTTGTGGACTTGATTTTTTATTTTGCAGTATTCAGCGCTTTTTTCCTCTCATTACTTTGGTACTGAAATAAAATATGCTGTTGTCATATAATATGCATGACAAATTGTACAAGTAATGGTCAGAATTTCAAACAGTTTCTTTGCTTGAAACTTTGTTGTCAGTCTACTGAACTTAGCAAGCAAATTAATTACAAGTTAGCTGAGACAAAAATAATTTATGTAACAACAAGAAATCAAACATATCGGAAAAGAAATTTGAAATGAACTCCATAAGTTGTCTTATATTGTCTTATTCAAGAAGCATAAGTTTGGCTGTCTTTTTTTTCGCAAAATTCATATTTTGCAAATTCGTTGGCGGAGACTTTCACCTTTTATTTCTTGAAGATTTTGGATGAGCATGACATTCACTCATTTTGTGCACAAAATTTGGTTATCGGATTTTTTCGAGCAGAAAGTTTCCAAAGGCTTGAAATTGACACTTGATGGAGCGGATTTAATTATCATCGGTCATGGGCCGGTAATTATCATTTACAGAGATGGACAAATGATTGCACCGCACTGTGTTCTAAAATCAATTTTTTTTTTTTCATACTTTGTGCATAAATCTGGAGTAACTTATAAAGTTACTTGCTGAAAAGATTAAGACGAGTGGACCAGTTTTTAGTCAATTATAGGTTGGCAGGTCGAGCTTGACAAAAATTGTTGAGTTAGCTGATCGTTCATTGTTCTCTCATGAGTTTAAGATTAAAAGAATTTCAATTTCCGATGCAGAGTAGTTCTCCGTAAATCCAGTATATGTGGAAAGTATGTCGGAAAAACATGATTTAGCGCGCAAAAAAATTTATATTTTACCACGTAAAATATAAATTAGAAAACAAGCGATTGTCTGATCCACTCTTCCTATATTATTTTCGGTTATTAAAAAGAAACAAATATTTAGTGTGATTGAAATTAAAAATCCAGTGAAGAGCATTGGATGTATGAACAAAATATCCGGAATTCAACTCGCATCACTTGTTCAATCTTGCGAGAAGTTATTTTAGGAATAAGGAGTGAAATAATTGCAAATGAAGCCCACAAGGAATGAAAGGAAGGCTTTGTTTGTTGTCTATTGCGAGGTAGCAAAGATTGTTGCAAGATCATTTACTGAAGTAAGAAGGTAAAGGCGTTATACTTTGCATTCTTTTCCTCTTTTTTTTTTTTTTTTGAAATTATTCAAGCAGTGAACTTTGTTTTTCATTTCTTTGTTGTACGGGGATAGTGTTCCTTTGCTTTTTCGTGTTGAAAACTGGAAGATTTTTCCTCAGTTTATCAAAAGCACATGTATTTAGTTGTACAACGAATCTTTTGGATTTAAATTTTAAAAAGAAGAATTTTTATCAAAGTGACTGCCTAACATTGATAACATCAATAACATTGCTTGATTTTTATAAGAAAAAGAATTACACTTTTTATTCAATTATTTTTTGAATAATATTTACCTTACCTTTTTTACATATATAAAATTTTCCTAAAAAAAAGACAAAATCATTTTTGTTTCTTTTCGTATCTCTTTTTAAAACAAATTTAGCGATTCAAAACGGATCTATTTTTTACTGAAAAAACTGATTAAAATAATTGAAGGACAGAAAAAGGATTTCAAAATTTTTCACTCACAATTTCATATTCTTTTGTAACATTTTTGGAATTACCGGAATGTTCTTTGTCCTTTATTTCATCTAAAAAAATTTTTGCTAGTACAAATACTTCGTATTGGTGAAACTTGCTCAATTAAACTGCAAGATTGGTGAAGGGTAATAAAGAAAATTTGAAAAATTCAAGGATTGCTGGTTGTCAAACTACAATTTTCTCTATTTGAAATTCCACACTTTTTGATTTTTTGCTTTTAATTGATATTTTCGAAATTCTCCTTTCTCAAACGTGATTAATGATTTCTTTTTTTTTGTTTAGGAGGTGAAAAAGGTAAGCGGGAGATGTGGGTAATGAAGAGGATGGGAAAGTGCAAAAAAAGAGGAATTTAGTATCTATAAATGAAGAAAAACCGTTCAAGAAATTAATCAAAAGTATGAGCGTTAATATAAATAAAAGTGATTGAAGTCTGCCAAGAATTAAGCCATACTTCATCCCTTCTTTAGCGGCAATTACCGGAAATTCTTCAAAATATTTGAATCATTTCTGATTATTTCGTCGTAATTACGAAAAAACATTTGGTGCTGGCGAAATATGTCCATTAAGTCAATTTGCTGCAAAAAATAAAGGAAAAATCAATTTCTTTTTTAATGATTTCGTTTTTTTGTTTAGGAGATGAAGAAAGTAAGCGGGAAATGTGGAAATGCGCAATGCGCGAATTCGCTGGAAAAATATTGCTGAAAAAGTGCAAATATGATATTGATGATATGATAATAATGCTGATAATGATGATGAAAGCTTTAAGTAAAAATAGTCTTACTAATATGATAATGTTAATATACTTTGCGAACTGATAATCAATATTTATATCAATGTTGATAATGTTAATAGTGATATCGTAATTAAAATGATTTAACTGGTAGCATCTGATTTAGTTTAACGAATGACATATGCAGCTAATAAACAGTTATTTGTGCTTATTTGTGTTTTGATGCAAAATTTATGTGAAAGATTTAATAGTAATACTGTGAAGGTCATTTATTGGTAGCAATTAATTTTCCCCAAATTTTTCAAAAAGAATTTTGAAATTACATCGCTTGCTAATATTAAGACCAATATTAGGCTGAAAAAAAGAAAGAAGAAAAAAAAGGATGGCATTGATTCATTTCAAATTAATGTTTTACAATAATAAATAAATCCTCAATTTTCAGTATTTCATTCATTGTTAGAGGATTGATGATAGAATACATAAATATTTCTCATGATTTTAAAAATACTGCGATTTCAGCAAATGATTTAGCAAACAATTTATTTTTGAATGAGAAGGAAAAGAAAAGAAATAAATGATTTTAAATATAAGGATTATTTTTTTTGTTTTTCCCGATATTTCACTGTAATTAATCTATCGCAGGAATGAAATCATACAAAACCCAAACAATCATTTTTCACGAAGTTTATATTTTTATAAGCAATGTTAGGAATTTTGAACCTTAAGATTTATTTCCTTTTCGCTTGATATTATTATCAATATCAGTATCAGTTATTTTTAATTATTATTTGTTACTATTATTATTAATTATAATTATGATAATAATAACAATTATTATTATTAGTTGTTATTATTAATGTATAATAAAATGACAATCTAATTCTAACTAAAAAATAAAACGTCCGATGATTTCGCGACAACGAATGAGATCATTAATCAGGATCATAGATAAAAGTAATAGTGCTCATTGTTTTCTTTTTTTTTTGAACTTTTATAACTCATATTTTTGCTAAAGCACGATAAAGTACTAAAAAGTAGATGAGAATTCTTTGTGAAACTGATTTTATCGAAATTTTTTAGCGGATTTTTCAAAATTTTGTCACACAATTTTTCACAGCCATTATTATCATAAAAATGATGAAAAACGTTCACCAAATTACAAACATATCTGAATTGTCAAAAAAAAAAAAAAAAAAACTGATACTGATAAAAATGATAAAAGACGTTAAATTTTACCTTTTACAGTAAGCGTAGTATTTTTATCGATCATTTTACATTCTCCCATCATTATCAGATCATATTATCACCAAATCATTATTATACGATTATCTTATAAGTATCTTATAAGCATAAATAGATCAGATCAATTCTGAAATAGATATCTTGTATTTATATATTATTAAATGAATGTTGATCTGATTATGATCATCATTATCATATTTTTGAGATTTATTATCAGTACGAAATTGATGCAAAATAGAAATGACAATGATAATCAAAATTACCCAAATAACTAATTTAATACTTTAAAATGCTTAAATTACTATATATTTATTTTGATATAGAACTGGCTTTCTCAGTACATATTATTTTGTATTTTATTTTCATGTAATTTAAATTTAATTAATGAAAAGCAAATTTTTATACATTTGTTCCGCATTTTTTTTTTTTTTTGCTTTTCATGTTTTCTTTTTTCTGCTCATTATGCAATTAATTCTGAAGTAAAAAAAAAGTGATAAAGAAAAAAGATTGTATCACACGGTAAATGGAAGGTGTCGTAAGTTTGCTGAGTAGGACAAGGGATTGAAACCCGTTCTTTTTAGCTTACCATTTACCCATCCCCGTTCCCCTATGCTACCTATCTTCCCTCCCGCCATCAACTCATTTATCTATCATTTTCGTTTTTCTTTATTTAAGTTACGAAAACAATTTTAACGAGCAAAAATATCCCATATGACATATTGTCATCATATACAACACGCATGGCTAGCCAACATCTAATCATACTGGTAAACTTAATTTTTTCATTTTAATTAATTCCAAAAATGTCTTAGTTTCTTTCATTTTTATCTGATTAAATGATTTAATTATAAATGAATAAATTTGATTTCTTTCTATTTTCATTATTTCCAATTAATTCACTGTTTTTTCTTTTTCATTTTTTAATATCGGTAAGGAAAATGATAATAGTTCTTTATTTTTTTTTTTTTTTACTATAACATTATTTAAACGGTACAAAAATTTTTAATTTCTTAAATTCTATTTGAAATTTCATACCATTTTTTCCTCAACATAATTTTATTATAGTTGTACGAATATTTCAAGTTTTAAAAATTTTTTTTGTGTTCACTTAAACTTTTATCAATTTATCTAAATACATTTTGTTATTCTGTCAAATCAATTTACCCTACTTTTCTTGACTTTTTTTTCTTTTTTTTTAACTTGCCAGAAATCAAATTAGTTAGTTTTTTTCTCTTCCTTACCATTAAATTTTTTTTTATCAAAATTGTTGATGAATAAAAAACCCATTGCGTTTTAACCTTTAAATTACAAAATGTTAAATTAAAATCAAAGATTTTTTTGTAGTATTTTTTCTGTATAATTTAATTTATACGCAGTAAAAATACTGTGTATTTTACAGTATTTTTAAAATTTACTCGTCATTCATTTGGCAAGTATGATGACTATTCGATATCAAATTTAATAATTCAATACATTTTAATAATTCTATATATTAAAATTTTCAAAAAAGTGGTGTACTGAACCACGGTATGATGAAGGTACAAATTTTCAAAGTATTTTTAAAATTACTATTCAAAAAAAATTATTTCATACAAAATAGTGTTGAAATAAATATGGTAAAAAAGAAATGAATATCTAATTAAATATGCGATTATCAAAGATAACTTGAAATTTCTGAAAAAAAAATTGAATTATTGTGATGAAAAAAGGAACCTAAATAAGTACAGCAATTAAATAAAGCTTCTTCGAAGGATATAATTACAAAGAACTATAGTGACACTTAAATGTGGCATTTACCACAACGTATCATCATAATCTTGAAAATTTGATCATTTTATTGCCTTTTTTCTCGCGTTTTTTACAAGTGTTTTTAAATAAGCATACGAAAAAAAGTGTTGGCATCAGAAAACGTTATATTTATTTTCTAGCAAACAAACGATAAATATGTTTGATAAAAAGATAAAGGTATATTTCTTGAGATAAAAATTAATAATACCTCACATTAATCTAAACTCTTCTCAAGAAATTTTTTCAAGTTCAAAAAATATTTTATTTATGAGAATTAATAAATTTGAAATTTAATTGAAATACAAAAAGAATCTGTTCAATTAATAAGAGCTATTCTTAGATGAAAAAACAAATATTTAAATTAACTTCAAACTACTTCAGTAGAGAAAGTTCGGAATGTAATTACGTTCTGGAGCGAGAACATTATTTTTGCTTCATATTAAGTTTAAAGATAAAATAATTTTTTTTTTAAACAAAAAAAATTGAAACAATAGCTGAAAAAATCGGGATATTAACTTTTAAAATATTTTCGAAACATTTTTTTTACTGATTGATTTCAGTCAACTTTATTAATACTCATTTTAAAGTTTATCATGCTCATAACATTTTTTGCTAAACTTAATGCCAACTTTGGAATTTTATTATATTGAAATATACACAAAAACTTTTTACTTTGAATCCATCAAAGTTATCACTATGGATATTCATAGTGTTTTGATTGATTATGGTTTTTGCAAGTTTTATTGTCAATAATTGGTTGTATTAAAAAATTTGATAGAATGTTGAATCGATAATGTTTAGCTCACCTTTTCACTGAACTTATCTCTTATCCAGAAAAAGAAAAGAATGAAAGAAACAATGAAGCGATTTTTAATCTTTCAGTTAGTAGTGGAAAATTGCAATTTATTCAGTTTTCAGTTTCAACAATTTGTATGGGAATAACTAACTAATGATTGGTTCATTAACTTTGCTTCTTCAATTGTTTGCCTTTTTTTTGAAAAAAAAATTTATGTTTTACTTTTTTTTTTTTTTTAATATGAACTATGGCTAAAAGGAATCATAACATGTTCTTTTTTTTCAATGAACTTTCTTTAAAATCATAATTTTCCAACAATAATTCTTTATTTTATCTTGCCGTTATTCGTAATTTTTTTCAAAAACTTTAAAATTCTGAAATTTTCGCGATAAATCGTTAATCATTTATCACGAATCTGTATATTGAGCTTATCATCATTTTTCCTGATTCTTTGTTGCTAGGTTTAGCTTAATTTTCTGATCATGACTCATTATTTAAAATCTAATTTAAATTTAATTTTCAGTTGAAGCAGCACTTTTTTTCTTTGCTGTTGATACGTCTCATTTAATTTTTCCTTGCTTCCTATAACATAAAGCTAAATCAGGAATTCGAGGGTGTAAGAGAGGAAGAGTACGGAGAGAACGAGCGAGAAACAGAAGGAAAACAATTCTTTAATTTTTATTTAAAAAAAGATAAAAAACTATTGAGAGTAATTAGAGTGTTTTTTGAATTAAATGATGCAATCAAATTTAATGTGGAATAAAATGTTAAAGATTATAATATCATATGTTTCGAACTCTTTTGTTTTCTTCTTCGCAAAAATTGATAATAAATAAAATGAAATAAAACTTTATTAATTTTTTTCAAATACATAGTAACTTTTGCCATTCATTGGTTAATTATTCAACAATTCTAATAAGTTAAGTTCTCGTGTTAACTTTCAACTTATATTGCAATTTCTTTTCCAAAAGTGTAAATAAATGGGAATGGGATTACTTCGCAAACATTTTCTGTTGTAACATGGAAATTTAACTGGCTTCAGTTTCTCTCGTTTTTCTTTCTTAGAATTGCTGAATAAAATACTTAATGAATTAACTGCTGAAAAATTCCCTCTGAAACAATTACAACTTCCAGTTCATTCCTTCCAGAGATCTTTTTAACAAGAAAAAAAAAGATCAGCCGAAATTTTTTTTTTGTCAAGTGATGAAATTATGCGTACGAAAAATGCTTGAAAGTTTCGTTACATTCCACAATTATTCGTAATTTCTCGTTCTTCTTTTTTTCTAATTTAATTTAAACTTTGATTATTAAGTGAACTGATTACTTTAACAGTTTGTTTTCTATACTGGTTTGTTGGGTTTGTTGTTTCCATTTCTTTTCTGCTTTTTTCCTACCTTATGAACGTGTCCATATAATTTGATTAGTTATCGATTAAAACAATTTTAAAAAAAGACGATGAAATTAATACATATAAATGAACTAGTTAATGAAAAATAAAAGTTTTAACCAATTTAAGCAAAGTATCACTTATGTTTTACAAAAACTTTTCATTTATCATTTTGTAAATTGATTATTTTTAAATTAACGTTTCATAAAAATTTATTAAATCATTGAAATCAACATAAACTTAATTCATTTTGAAAAAAACAACAGAAAGAGAATGTTTGAAAGTATTTAGAAGCATTTTTTTTTTTCTTGGAGGAAGAAAAAAAAATGTTTGAAAGTATTTAGAAGCATTTTTTTCTTTCTTGGAGGAAGAAATTCTGGATGTATATTTAAAGTATGCACAAACTTAAATTTGATTTTGGTTCAAAATTTTTCTGAAAAGTAGAAATAATAAACATTACTTGCTATTTAGGAGTTTTTTTTTAATTTATAGAATTTTTTATTGGTTCAAAAATAAATTAAATCTTGTAATTGAACATTATTGAGTCTATATAAATGGGCTGAGTAAAATAAAGATAACAACGATTATACATTCTTATGGAATTGACTAATTTTGAAAAGTTTCGAAGCATGATTTTGAAAATGACAAGCATTAGTGGGAAATTAGTATTTAGATGATGGAAAAAAGAAAGGGAAAATGGAAACAGACTCAATGATAGTATAAATAGACATTAACAAATTTAAACATGATTTTTGGAATAATAAAAATTTTCTCATGAAAGTTCTTATTTTTTTGTTTTTGAATATATTTCTTTTTTTTGTTATTCAAAAGATTATATTAGAAAATTTTTTTCATTTCTTAATCTTTATTCAATCGACTTTTTTCTCTTGATATTTGTTCAAATCTTTAGAGATTCTAAGTTTACTATCATTTTTTGTATTAAAAATTACGACTAAGTTTCTCCAATTATTAGTTTTAGTAAGAATCGGATAGTATAGTAGGTAAAAAATTTATTCATTTATTTTTATTGATTACTTCAATTTCAAAGTAAAAAATCCCATCGTTGCAAAAAGTATCAAAATCTCAAAATATTATATAAATTTGGTTTCAAAATTTATTTTTGATTAATAAAAAAGACAACATTTGTTATTTCTCCTTAACTGCTTGCAACTTTGTTTTTAATTAAAATTTTATTTCAAAAAAGTTTTTAGGGCTTTGCAATAGTATTATTTATCTTGGTGAACACTCAACAGACGCCAATTTTCCCAGTTAGCTGTTATCTAAATGTTCTCGTTATCCTGGATCGTTCAGATTCTGTCAAAGGTGGATTTAATAAGAGTCGAAATTTTGTCGTTACAGTTTCAAAAGAACTCGACATTGGGCCAAATACACACAGGGTTAGTGATTCATATTATATTTTTATGGCAAAATATAGGGAATAGTACGACTGATGATTAGTCGGTTTATTTCTCCAATTTAATTGGCTTAATCAGTTGCTCAAGCCAAGCCTGTTTAAGTTTGGCTGTAGATTAAACAATTTAATTCTTTAGCTAAATAATAAATTGGCTAATTAGCTAAATATATGAAGTTAGTACTGAACTAGTATAACAAATTAAGTTATAAAATAGTGCTACAAGAATTTTGTGCTTTGAAAATTCTTTCTGCTCGTTAATACTAGCATTAAATTAATTATATTTTATTAGAAAATTTTAATTGCAAGAAAGAATTCTTTTTTTTAAGTGCAAATTTGAGTTAAAAGTCATTCATTGCAAAGTTGGCTAACCTTTTGTTTGTAAATTTTTTTTGGAAATTCGGCATTTTTTTTCCCTTCACAGGTAGCAATGATTGTTTATTCTGGACTTAGTTATCGTCGTGAAGTATTCAAGTGGAATTTCGCTAAAAACAATGATGAATTTCAAAAAATTGTGCTTGGATTAAGAGCTATTGGTGGCACAACAAATACGAAGTTAGCGAAACTTTCATTTTAAATTGGAATTTCATGCTTACTTGAATTTTAAACTTCAACTTTAAATGTGAATTAAGGTTTTGATTCTGATTTTTTTCAGTTCTTGAAATTCTTTCGTTGCATTTTTTGGATTTATTTTCAAACAAATGCTGTGCTTTACGGAGTTTCATACTGAATTTATTCGTTCAAAAATAAAGGATAGGAAAAATTGGAATAATTAAAAAACAAATCAAAAATCTCTTCTTTCAACTAGTTAAAACATAATGAAATTGAAGTTTTTCTTTACAAAAAATAAAAAAGAACTTAACTTTTCATTTTATTTGTTAATCAGGAAAGCATTAGAACTTGGACTTGAATTGATGGAAACACGTAACAAATCAATTCCTACACTTTTAATGGTTGTTACGGATGGTCGAAGCGCGGATGATCCGAAGATTCCGGCTCAACAATTACAACAAATTCCGAATACATGGGTTTTTGCAGCAGCAACCGGGAATCCGGAAGCTGTTGACAAGTATAAGTTTCATTTTTTTAATAGCTAAAAAAATTGAAATAGTCAACTTTTCTGGAGTGTATCTCTGAACTTCGTTTTTTTCTTTTCAATAATTTTTGGACGATTAATTAATTCGAAGAGGACTGGAACTACTTCAATTAAAAGAACAAGAATTGAAACATTTCCAAAATTTCGAAAAAAGAAGAAAATTAAAATAATTTGAAATAAGAATTTAGTAGTACGAAAATTTTCAGCTATGTTTTATGGATTTTATCCCACTACACCGATTATCACTTAACGTCATAGACATGAAAATTCAAAATAGTTTGTACATTTTGGTTTATTTTTTTTTCTTTCATTTTATTAAATAGTAAAAAAAACGCATAAAATTACCAGTGATAGCACCGATCCATCATGAAACGATAAAATTTTGGAGGTGTGATATTTTCGTTTTTAGAAACGAACTAATTCAAATAACTGGTAGCATCAATCATGTTATTTTACAAAGTGGTCAAGAATTAGCAGCTGATATTACGCGTAAATTGCTTCGACAAGCACAGGAAAAATGTCGCACAACAACGACTTCAACAACAACAACCACAACAACCACAACGGCTACCACAACTACAACTAACCCAATTTCAGGTATTAACATTTTGTGATTAGTCTGATAAAAAAAATAATATCAGTGGGTTATTTGATCAGTGAAAAGACTTCATTTAACTAATCAATGAAACCAATTGTCAAATAAAGATGGCAAAAATTTTGTGGCCAAAAATCTGACACCAAAGCGATAAGCAAATTTGCTATCTGATTGAAGTGAATCATCGGACATTTAATGTGGATGAATACAATTTGCAAGTTATTTTGTTATTATTTGACTGAATTCGCAATTTAAGTTTTCTGTGAACCATAAACAACTGCCCGATAATGTATCTTCCAAAAAAATAAAATGTTCAGTGTATGATTGTTAAAATCCAGAGAAGCTAATGCGCTTTAAATGACAGTGTATTATCCCTGAAATTTTGCAACAGTTCAAAAATGAAATTACAGGTTGTGAGCAAGATATAGTACTTGTCATGGATTTATCAACAACAACAAATCCTATTTACCGGAAATACATAGAGATGGCTGAAGGATTGATCAACAGGCTTCTAATTGGCCGCCGATTTAGTCGAGTAGCACTTGTAACATTTAGTTCAGTGGGTAAATCAAGGACACAATTTAATTTGGACAGGTTGAACATTTTTTTTTTTATTAATGAATTAAAATTTTCAAAAAACTTCTGAAATCAAAAGAAAGAATAAAATTCACTTTTCATTGCATTTTATAAATCTTAAAATTGTTTTGAAATAATGTCTAATCTAAACGAATGCAAAATTGGAAAAAATGTGTAGTTTAACCGATTGAAAAAATTTCTGTAGAACAATATTTCTGGAAAAAAAGCAAAAAATAATTGCTTGCTAATTCTGTCATTCGATTTAAAATAACTAATTTTAACTGTTCCGACAATCTGAATACATTAAATGTCAATCCTAGAACAAATGAAACCAAACTAAATTTTGCAAAAGAAAACGGAACATTTTTGAATAAAAATTACGATTGAAATTTTGAAAACGAAAAATTCTCATACTTCAAAATCAATTTCTTCTTCACAAGATTTTAATAAATTGGTAAATTCATTTTTTATTTAAAAATTCTCGTATGTTTGCCAATAAATTTTGGATTATTGTCATTACAAAATATATTTTTTAATAATTATTTCAACCAAATAAACCAAAATTTTTTGCAAACGAAAAGTTCTAACTTAGGTATTTCGATGCAAAAGATATCGTAGCTGCAATCCGAAGATTGGAATCGTCGGGTGGTACAACTGCTGTCGGTTTGTTTTAACCACTTTTTTTTCAAACAAATATTTCCCATAGGTATGCTTTAATTCGCTTTATTCCGATTTTTTTGAAATGACTTGAAAAAAGGAAGGAATAAAATTACAATTAATAAAAGGAATTAATAATTGTTGAAAATTTCAACACTTTTTGAATTTCATATAGCAGAATTTTCAAGGTGCTTGAACAGTTACTGCCAATAAATCATATAAAATAATCTGATAAAAATAATGATTGGTAATTGCATTATTGTGATATATGAAGGTTAATGAATTTGACAGGTGAAGGAATTCGACTAGCAACTGAACAGAAAGATAAGCAACGTGGTGCTCGATCAAATGATATTGCGAAAAAGGTCATGCTAGTATTTACAGATGGATGGAGTAATAAAGGGCCGGATGTTGAAAAAATGAGTCTTAATGCGAAGAATGCCGGATTTGTTCTCTATACTGTCGTTTACGAGGTTCATTTATGCTCAGCTGTCTTTCCGGATTACCAAAAATAGATTATGACATCACATTAAACAGCATAATAGTTTTTTTGAAGCTTTGTTAGTTGAAAAAAGGGGCAAAAATATGTAATGAGTAAAATTGATTTCTTTTTCTTCTTAAATTCGTAAATCGAATGATTAGTTCAAGCTTAAAATGCTAGTCCTGTGGTAGTTGATATTTATAATCCAATGAAGTGCGTTTAAGGAATGGTTAAGGAATGAAATGATCTAACAATTAAGTCATAAATATTTTTAATATGTAGTTGTGCAAGGTAATAATTACTGAGAGATACTTACCATGGAAAGTTAAGTGACAAGATAGTCTCGACGATTGAATTTCAAAAAATTTTGGAGAAAACAAACTTTAAAATGTTTTCCAGGGTAATGGAGAATCTAATGCAAATAATCCTGGATTAAATCTTTATACGATTGAAACAGTCGCACATGATCACAGACACGTCTACAGTGAACGTAATTTCACGCAACTTGTACAGGAACTTCGACAACGCAACTTACCATGTATATAATTATTGTACACATATTTTCCTAAAGTAAACTACTTTACGTTATCATAGAAAGAAGCTCAGGATAACAAAAAAATTCAGATTATGAGCATTGAGTACTCCGATAACAGTGATATCCAATTGACCTCCTAATTATTGAACATGTTGTATTTTTGACGTACATGTATATCTTGAACGACCTTTCAATCTTGCTATAGCTAAGAAGTAAATCAAAAAGTTTTCATTTATAAGTTGCTATATTTAAGAATTTTATGATAGTTACAAATCGAGATGTGAAATATGTTCTAGCTTTGTAATGAGATTCATTCCTATATGGGATAAAGCCTATCTTCGCTTTGATTTATTCCATTCAAGGGAAAAACCCATGACCCATGATTTAAAAAAATTCTGACACCAATTTGTCCGAAAATATTCGATGGTGTCATATAACTGCACTACCTCAAATTATATTGTATTTCTTAAACGAGCCTTGTCTCACTTACCCCTTTTAATTTGTTTCCTTTTTTTCTCCATTTAAAATAATCTTTCATTTCTCATTTGTCCGTTCCAATTTCTGATCAGTCTGATCCTATTATCTTCAATGTTTGAAAATGATCAGTATGAAATCACTGCAACAAATTAAATGAAATGTGAAATTCTACCTATGTGTATCTGTTTTGTATTGCTATATAATGATGCTTTATATGCCTTTTTCAGTGATGGCAATGTTTCCATTACATTTTAAAAAATTTTATTCCTACAATGAACTACTGCCTTTATCACCATTATCAGTTCTTATTATCTATTTCAAATGAATGGGTATTTTTGTCACACAGTTTTTCAAATTAGATTGATTGAATTTATTAAATTTTATTGTCAGATCTAACCAGATTCTTTTTGAAACAAAAATAAAAATAAAATAGATAAAATCATAGGCTACTGCACTACTTTTTCCAAACAGGTCATTAACATATCGCAAAAATACCATTATCTCATTTCAGTTAATAAAACATAAATTTAGATGAGAACAGGAACCAAACATTTAAACATCCGATCTATACCTTCCGTAAACAGTGTCTTATACGCTGTTCAGCTAGAGTACAAAATCCCATCTACATCATCATTATACATACCAACAATCGTCTAGGCCATTTGTGACAAAAAAAAATGTCACGGGACAGCAGCATCATAGGTCACTGAAGTGACATATTCTTACACACCCAATATTTATAGTGAAAGTTTAAAAAAAAGGCTAAACGACACGTAATTATTTTATTCTCTTCACTGAAATATAAGAAATTGCAAAAGAGAAAAAACAAAATGACACATGAAGCGTAGTCCAGTAATTGTTCTTTTCCGAAATTTTTCTTTTATCAAACATGATACGGAACCAAATAGATAATTTTACGAAAATCATTAAATCAGATATCCGGTGATAGAACCGAAAAAAAAATTGAAGCGCTTCAATGCTGTCGAACAAAGCCAGAACCGGTCGAAAATTTGCACATCATAATGACTGAATGAAAAACAAAACAAAAAAAAAAAAAAAGAAAAAGATAAAAAACAAACATGAACTGATATAACATTTTTGGACATAAAACAAGCAATATCTAAAACGAAAAATGTAAACAAACAAAAAGGCGAGAGTTCATAAATCACGATGGAAATTCAACAAACTGGCAGCGCATTCACTGTAGAGAGAAAAGGTATGAATGTATGCATTTTAGTATCAGCCTAATTTGTTCAATCTTTTGGTACACTAAAGAACCTGGCTTCAATTCGATGTCAGTGTAAATAGCCAATATTTAAATCTTCATTAATTTATCACTGTAATGATTTAAAGTCTGATCTATAGATGCATTATATCTAAGGTGTCATAAGTGAATGTGACGCTTGAATATCAACAACGATTAATTTTTTTTTTGTTTTTAAAAAAAAGCTCAGACAAAAAACGGAAATGCAACCCTTGGTCTATGATCCATGGTGATAGCGTCATTTCAGTAATATTAGTACAAGTACAACAGTAATGCGGTTATATTAAATTTTACTATACCCAATCGAAACCAGGTTAATATGAAAATGATACATAAAAACATCGAATTGCTATCAATGCGATGATAATACAAAATCATACAGCACAACAACAGAAACATTCCAGAAAAGCAGGATGGAAAATTCATTTTTTTCTCTAACAGTGTATTATTTTGACAACAACAGCAATAGAAGTAGTATCTCCAGGGAGTAACTTTATCGACACCTTAAAATAACATATGACAGACCATAAATTGAGGCCTAAATCAGTTGGCCTCTAGAAAGATCCTAAATAAGCACATAATGTAAGAATCAAACACTGTATATGGAAAGGAAAAAAAAACAAACAAAAACGAGTAAAAACAAGCAGTTAAAAATGATAATATTAAAATTTTTCATTTTTTTGTTAAAAAAAAAGTGAAAAATTTCTTGTCCTAATAGTATTTATTTTACTAATATGCATATCAAATGCTGCAATAACAATACAAAACAAATAGCGCTCATTGGATAGGGGAAAAAGAAAATGGACAATATTTCATCCATAAAATAAACAAATAGTAAACAAAAAAAAATCCAATTTCTCGAGCGTTTTTTAAATCTTTTAAAACAAAGACCTTTTCCTAAATCGGCTTAAAAAAAAACAGAAAAACAACACCTAACTGCAAACAAATGTGATGCCATTTTTTAAAAAAACTGATAAAATTTACAATAGATTTCTTCATTATGCGCATAAAAATATGAAAAGCAGCAATTTATATTCGAAAAGAACTTTCGAAACCATTAAAAAAAGGACGGCTATTAATCCCATATATCTTTATAATAATGAAAATGTTAAAGAAAAATTAAAAGGGGAAATAAAATGGGGCAATGAACAGGATGAAAGAATAATACTGGCAACAACTGCCACCATTTAAAACAAAAAGAAAACAAATTTATAGCAACTATAATTGTGTATAAAGAGTACCACAATACAATTCACCGTTTTGGGGCAGATGACATTTCACAGAGCAGCAGAGTGAATGAGAGTAAAAAATGAAAGTTCAATGTAACTGGAGTAATTTTATTCAAAACTGATAATATAATTACCTAAATCAGAAATTGATAAAAAAAACTAGCATATACCGATGAAGAAGCCGGGAAAGAAAACGATGGAATGTTCGGATACACATTCCTTAATTAGAAACAAAACGAGGAGAAAGCAAGAAACAGAGTCCATTTTAGAAGTTTTGAAAATTTTGATAAAAAATTCGAAAATACTTCCATCCCAAATTCTTGATTGCACAATTATAAAGAATTTTATTTTCGGAAGAACAAACTGTGAACTTGAAATTGGTAAAACGAGAGATCAAGTGTTGCACAAAAATTAGGAGCACAAAATCATTAGTTCCCGTAAAGGTGACGCAAAGAATGAGAAAAACAATTTTCGTCACGCAAAGAAACCCGCGACTCTGTATTAATATACACGCGCGCACAACATATGCACACACATACACAGACACATACAGAGACACACATGCACACGCACACACACACGTACACATACATACACACACACACACACACCAGATGTGGTGAGAAAGCCTCAGAATATGCCAACTCAAGTATGAAAATCAAGAATAACACTTATAGCAACTAAAATTGAATTAGCAGAAATTTAACAGTAGCAGAAAGGCGATAGCACTATAGCTTTTATCTATTACTATTGCTCTTTTAACTACCACTTCGTTAAATTTAATATAAAAAATTACAAGATGATACGTGAAAAAAGCCATATCCACAAAACTTTCCCATAATCACCGGCTAATTCAGTAGTAGGTTTGTTTTATTAGATCGAAAAAACCGACTAATCAAACAAACGTCGAAGCACAATCTCTGCTTGGCTTGTCATTTATAGTGCTCACCAATGTTTTGTTCGGCACATATTGTCCTGAATGAAATTTTTTTCATTTTTATACTTAAATGAAAAACTGAACTATACTTATTCTCCTCCTAAATATCCTCAAATTAATCTATAAATATTAATTTTACCTATAAAAGAACCGTCTTCCGTAAACCGTCCAGGATCTGTGTCACCATATTCTGCCATTGAATCGGTTTCTGACTCCGCTTTACTGCCCGTTAATGAGCGTTTCTCGTCATCTTCCCTAAAAAATTTTATGCAAAAACGTCCTGAAAATTACATTTAATCTGTCCCAGCGGTCTTGAATATTGCATTTAATGTGCTTTTTTCCATGCTTCATCCTCTAAAAAATTTTGAAACGTAAAAATATTGAAGCAAAGTCACCAAAAAGAAGATCAAAACTATTCAAAGCGAACATGATCTTACGTTTCCAAAATATAAGTCTGATACGCATTGTTAACTATCCACTTTACACTGATTAAAATTATGAAGCACTTCATATTTAGTTAGTGACTTTCAATTCAAGAATATTGCAATATTTAAAAAACTTACGACTTAAAATATTCACCGAACCCTCTCTCTTTAATGCCAGGTAATATTGGTTGCCTGCCTTGTTGTCTTTCCTTCTCCGATACAGGATATTTTGCACCACGTTGCCGAGCTGTCACACATACAATGCAGAGAATAATGAGCAATAGGAGTAATACCAGTAAAATGATAATTAACCACCAAATTCGTGCACTTTGTGGCGCTATAAAAGGAACAGAATTTCAAATCTCAAGCTTTATAATAGAAATTTAAGAGAAAAATGTATTTAAATCAAATGAATTCAAGCTATCGTTGGAATGATTTCGCAATTTGCCCAAACCATTGTTAGAAATGATAAAAACTATCGAAGAATGAAAAAGCAAAATTTCTCAGCTTAATAAAACTATCATACTGATATCTTCAGGATATTACAATCCTTAAAAGAAACGATTTAAAAAATTCACAAAAAAAATTATGCAACCAACCACTTCCAGTAGTACTAATGTGTGAGACAGTTGACTCCGTTTCGCGAATATTTCCAGATAGATCTCGTTGCTTTGACACAACGACCACATCGTATTTCGTTCCTGGCTCCAGATTGTCAATTTGAACACTGAGGTCATCGTCTAGAAGTTTTTGCATCAAATTTTTATGCCAAAAAATAAATAAATTCAAATGAGGCATATTTTTCATATGAGATGAACAGTAGTATAACAAATCACTCTTCAGCATTTATTCCTCCGACATTATCTATGCGATTGATGACAAATATCGAGGCACAATAGACACTATGTCAAACAAAAGGAAAGTATCTTAAACTTACTGCATAAAAATGAACCTAAGCCACTGCCAACAAGTATTTTGCTCAGAAAGTCTATCCCATGCAACCAATTTACCTAATTCAACTATTTTTAAAACCTTAAGTTTCTGCATACGTGCAACTTAAATTAGAATTGACAAATTGCAAGAAATGGTCCTTAAATGGATAATTAAATACCAGAATGTTTGAATATACGAAATATCACTTAATAATATTTGAGATGAGCACCGACAAGAAGATACATGCAAGGATGGAGACTGCCTATGTAGGCTATAATAAGCATTATTTTTACCTAACTAGCATCAGTAATTTTTTCGCAGTCAAATAAGGCAGTCTTTTCATATAAACAAATAGAAGTAATCTATCAATTTCCTTCGCCTAATAATGTGTGACATGAACAACTCTCACAGAAAACCTCTTGAAAATTGTAATCCAATTAAACAGTTATATACTATGAATATATTAAATGACAATAGAAGAAACAAATTGGTAACTCCTTTAGAAAAGCTATAACAATTGTTAAATCATCCCGTTTGATCCATTCATTAACAAACCACTTATCAAAGTATTATATTTTAAAGCTCAAAGGAGGAAAAAAGAACTGAAATATTATGATCAAAGACAATCCTACTTTCACCACTCTTTTATTTCTGTTTAATATAAACTGCACCAGGATATTAAGCTATTTAGCAGTTAAGTGATTTAAAAAAAGAAAATCAATGAAATGCATACCTCTTGGTTCCGCAGTTTCCCATTCATCATTACCAGCTTTTCGATATTTGACATACAAATCACTACCAACTGGTCGTCCTTCATTTTTGTCAAATTCACCCGGTGTCAGCGTTAGATTGATAAAATTATCACCAACACCACTCTCTTCCAAATGTGGCTGCTCCGGTTCCACTACAAGTAAATATAAATCAATGCTGATGAAATATCAATGTTGATGAAACCTCATCATCATCATCCACAAAAAAATGCTCACAATTTACAGTGCACAAAACTATGCAGAATCGCTCCAAAACACAATGGAATTGTTTATGTGATGCATAAGAATGAAGTCGTAAATGCTAAAAAAAAGTAAAAAAGAAAGAAACTTCAGTGTATCATTTCTTCAGTCTGCTTGCATATGATACCGATTCAAACAGGTACGTACACAAAAAAATGTAAATACCATAAGAAATTTTTGCCCAAACGTATCATAGTTCATTATGAATACAAAACATGACAGTGATAAATAATTATGCCACTAATGACTGCAACTTTCAAGAATTTGTCTGTGTGTAGAAAAATCGGGTGGACTGGATCAAATGGTCTAAGCGAATATTTTTAAGCTTATCATAAATAAATATATGACAAGTCTTAGGATTATTGCTGTCTTACTCAACTGCTATATAACAGCTGAATCTGAAAGCACTGAAAAGGAAGTGTTGCTTACAGCTGAGTCCAGATGGAAGCAGAAGGACCGTCTATGCCTACCACTTCAATGCCTTTGCGGCAAAACACTTAAGTACATTCCACCATTTTGAAACGATTAATGAAAATGGGAACAAAGATGGATGAGAATATTGGCAAAAAGTATCTGTTTAGATATCTGTGGAAGAGTTGATCTGCTACCGATCCTTTTTCTAAAACTACATGATTAAAAAAATATTCTGATGATGCAACTATTAACTAATTACTAAATCGAGACATTAACTACAATAACAATAACAATAATGATAAAAACTCTCTTTTCTCGATCATGATTCCACCTTAGTTCCTAAAATTGTCATCCTCGCCCATTCAATTCTTCAACCTTCTTTTGTCTCTATTACTTATAATTTCCACATAAACTCAACCTATCTCCTCCTTTCACTTATCCAATCGTATCTGAAAGTTTCCATGGACTATATCTTACGATATGTCCACCTCTTCCTTTATAGCTAAATTAAATGAACAATACCAGACCCAAAAGTCATCCAGAAATAATTTAGCAGATAGATGTAACTTAATCTTAATTAATTAATAAACTTAATTAATTAATCATTATTAACTAACTTAATTAATCATTATTATCAAGTGGCTAAATTAAAACACCATCTAAAAAATGTACATATAGGAATTGACCTATTGTGACCGCAATAACCAGTTTACTTAAAAATTCTTACAATCTAAGAAAACTTTATATTCGTCAGAATAAAAATGTCAGCCATAAATGTATCACCCTAATGTAATGACATGATTTTCGGAAGATGCCACGAATCAGGCAACCTTAGACAGATCAACAGTGCTCCGTGTCATTCCGCTTTATAAATTTTGATCACGATGTCCGAAACAGTCTGAACATTGTCGTTATAAATACAATGTTACTTTTTAAGACTAATTTAGGAAAAGACTTTAAGAATACTTAAGACAATTCTGCAGAAGAATTACTTATGAAAAAATTGAATTTGATCAGGAATAGAATAAAACCGACAAATGGTTCAAATACTTTTTCCAGTTTCTTCTACTTCATAAAAATTCACATCGAAATTTACTTTTATTTTTCCCAGTACTTGTTAACTATCCCAGTTATTCCGTTTTTGAAAATTTCTTGTCTTTCACTAAAATCCAATCAACGAGTAGCTTGCTACTTTCAGAATTTTGTTCCATCCGAAAGAAACTCAAACTAAAAAAACGACTTAGTTGCACACTCTATCTTAGTTTCTTGCCTTCCTTACTATGTTATTCGCCTTTATCCGTCTCTCAAAATTAAGTCCCGAGAATTTGTTAATGAAACAGTACGATACAGAGTTCCTGACGCGATGCCGAAATTTGCATGCTACTATCATTTTTCATCATTCTTCGTCATCGAAATAATATGCTATTTTCAACAGCTTATTCATGATTTCGATAATAAAACTCACGAAATAATTTTACATCTTCAGGTAACGTCATGACATCCTTTGAATTCGGATCACCTCGACCAGCATTTGTACTTCCATAAACAATAAATCGATATTTACTATCTTTTTCCAAATTCGATATCCTTAGGAACCGTTCCTTCGGTTGTGTTTTTCTGAAAAATCTTTATTAATACTTTTAGAAGTTTTAGAAGACACTATTTAGAATGTTTGTGTATCAAATGAAAATTATAAGAAATCCAAACGGTAACCTGACAGGACAGCTTTCCCTCTGCTGCAATGTACCATCTGGATTTATAGAGCATATCTCAACCGAATATCCAATTAAACGACCACTGTAATGTCGAGGTTTATCCCATCGTACAGCAACAACACCATTTTCTCGCTCATCACGCCCATTCATAGGATATGCTTCCAAATTTCGTACCGGAGTTGGCACTGTAAAATAGTTCTCGAATGAAATTTAGAGTTGATGTTGATGTTACTACCAGTTCATTTTACGAATTCTGTAAAAATCATAAGATTTTTTGATCAAAATCCTATGCCGCCAATTAACCTCCTCAACTTACCTGTTTAAATTCGGATAAGAATAAGAGAACAGATGGAATCATCATGCTCACATAAAAACTGATTATTCTCTGCTGCTAATTTACCTCCTTCTTTTGTCCGGAATGAAATTGGATCGGACGGTATACCATCATTTTGCCCATTCATTACCGCAATTTGTGCATAATTAACACTGTTCGGTTGCAGACCAAATATTGTGGCGCTTTTTTTATCCGGTGCAACGATAATGGAGCGCTTGTCACCATACACACTAGTTTTTGGGACTTCGTTTTTCGATTTTACCAGCTATAGCAAAAAAAAAAGTGTATTTGAAACCAACCTTTGCAATCCAATATTACGAAAGTTCTGGCTACTGTCACATTCATAAGTGGATTGTGAATTCAGAAATCAAAGAATCCAAACTAAGGAAGAAATGACGGAAGCATACATACCTCAGCATATCTTTTTAAACGTGCAATACCCTCCATTTCCAATTCACTTTCTTCGTTTTCACCTTCATCTTCTTTAGGCCAAAAGATAATCTGTAATGTTTCTTTTATGCTATAGAATTTCAAAACTATAACTCTAACACAATAGAAGGGTTAAAGTCCAAATGATGAAATAAATAACCTTTATTCCAGTGAAATTTCCTTGTACTTGTTGTGGATCAATTGGATCCCATTCAAAAGTCGCCGATGTTGAATCTGCTGAGAGCAATTTGAACCCAGTTGGTGTAAAACCAGGATCACCCTCACCTGTTCTTCCTTCTACAGTCTGCGGTGAAACATTTGATGTTCCATTCTCATTTGCAGCACGAACCTGCAAAGTCCAACAATTTTTAAAAACTGTTATCAGACTTAAATCTATTCTTACATTTTCATTGTTGAATTTCATAGCTGAATATTCACCTGGACTTCATAGGGTCGGAACGGTTCTTCAACTGATAGTTCAATGGTATGGCGACCACTGTATGGATCCTCAACTATCTCTTCCTTCCATTCAGCATCCGATCCACTCTGAACAAATCCACATCTTAGAATAAACGTTGCTTGCTAATACCTCAAGTTTTCTCAAACACATATTACAGATTGGTAATTGATTCTTTAGTAATGAATTTTGGCTTTTGATCTTTGCACTTATAATTTTAGAAAAAAAGTTACAGGTCGATATCGAATAATATAATGGAAATTGCGCCCATTCCAATCTTCTCGTGGCATTGGCTTCCAGAAAACAATTAAATTTTCTGGTCGTGTCCCAGATGCAGAAACACCTTCTGGATTTCTATCAGGTACTCGAGCCGGTGTTATACAACCGCCATTTACATTTGTTGGTGCTCCGTCACCAAAATCATTGCGACCAAAAACGCGAAAACGATACTGAAATCTTGTTTTGATTAAAACAATTTTTAGACTATAGCAAGACTAATATGCATAAGCAATATCAAACAAGCAAATTAAATTTAGTTCCAGAATAAGATTTAAAAACAAAGAACCTTGCCGAATGGCCGAAGTGATACGTCGATTGTACCTTTTACTATACGTTGGTTATCATCTATCGTTTGCAAGGAATCGGCCAAAGCAGGATGAGGGTGCGTGAGCCAAACCACACCATCAGTTTCTTCATCGATTTGATACTGTGCCCTAAAATTCTTGTACTTTGCATAATAACATAATTCCTCGGCAAATTCCTTTAACTTTTGATTGAATCAGAAAAAATTCCATGTGAAAAACAATGCAAACGTAAATTATGCATGAAAAAACTTTTATTAAGTCTCAATCTAAAATTTTCGGAATTTTCACTAAAGTATATACCAGATTTCTTTTATTGGAGCACTGAAATCAATATCCTCCATGTACTCAAAATTGATGGATGCTATTTGGGCAGTATCGTCACATTTCGTGAGAAATGCCATGTGAACTGGATTTGGAACATCTAAAATTAAATTTTTTTTCGAACTAGCAAAAGCAAGATGAAAAAGTCAACTAGAATTTCTCAAATCTCTCGCGAATTCTACAACAGGACCATAAAGTCAGTTTTGTTTATCTAAACTATGACTAAATCCATAACTCTATGGATCAAGGCTTTTTAAGGAGTCATATTTAAAACAATAATACTTTAGTTTGTTTTCCATTTATCCGCCTGTTGCAATGGTGATCTAATCTTCCAATATACAATCTTATGCAGTTTGGCAGACCTATGATACTAGCTGATGAACTTGATCAACACAACTTTTGATATATATTGTCATATTTCCAAAATTCTTTTCCGAATATATCATTTCTACATTGTTATGCATTTATACGTACCATCAACTCCAACTCGAACTGACTTCTGCGCTGAATCTAATGCAGTTTTCGCGATGCATGTATACACTGCAGCATCATATTTTGCTGGATTTGTAATAATCAGTGAATTTTTGTCGGTAATGAGATAATGCCCAGATTGGATATATTGTTCGATTAATGGCTGTAATGACAATTTTTATATGCATAAATTAGAAGAATTAATCAGCAAAATTGTGTAAAATTTATCACTACTAATTTTACTTACATACTAACTTAAATAGCATATTATTATTATTAAATAATGGGAATACTGTAATTCAAAATACTGGATAGCACTTGGTTATATGAATCCAACAGCGCATGTATTTTATTTCACCGTAATGTTACTGGTTCTTCATCAAATACCTCAAAATTTTTCGCGCTTTCCTTCAATATATAGAAACTCAGCAACAACTAACAACAATATAGAAAAATCAAATATTACAATCAATAACTCTGTACTCAATACCTTTCCGTTAATAAGCCATTCGTAAGTAATTTCGAGATTTTCATCATGTTTAGCTTCGCATGGTAATTCAAGTCGTTGACCAGCCAGAACCTTTTCTAAAGGCCTTTCAAATGGTTCCAATTGTGTCGCTTCTAAAAAAGTTTCATTTTTTCTCAACAAAGAATCCAGAATTTTCATCTCCGTTCATACTTTCATAGTTGCGTATTACAATTGTTAAAGAGATCATCATGAGCTTTGCATTGTTAGTAAACTTAATATTAGTCTTGGCTTAGTAATTGCTAGTTAGAAACGAAACTAGAAACAAACTTCTCGTTTAAATTTTTACCATTTCACGACAGATAATAATCGTTATTAATAGCTTTTGGGCTCTTTCAAATGTTTTCAAATCTAACCGCGAATAATTATATGTGCTATTCCCTTTTCTGTACCATGTTTATTCGTTCCAATACAAGTGTATTCACCTTCCGCATCGTGACCGACGGCTAGAAATAAACTTTCGTCAATTTAAACTGAGTACTTGCTACAATACAACTTCATTATCTTTTCGTTTACTAATAGACAATAAGGTAATTAGTTTTATTTGTTCCAGTTTTTTATAACAGTAGCAAAGTAAACAAAAAAATGTTATGAAAAACGAGCTATCAGAAATATCCCAAAATTGACAAACCATCAATAATGAGTTTTCCTTCTCCATCGGCATCCGCTGGTACAATGTGATGTCGCAAACCATGCAACACAGTGCTTTCCCATGTAATGTTAACATTTGGTGAAGCAAAAAATTTGCATGACAAAGTTACATTTTGACCAACTACAGCTTCGATTTCACCCGGATCAGAAAGAAGTTCAGGTTTAAAAGCTGGAAAAAAATAGGAAATCAGATGTCAAAAATTGCGAAGTAATGCAAGGAAATGAACGTATCGATTACAAAAACCTTCTGAATCTATTAACACATAGATTTCATAAGTTTTTTGGGTGGGAAAATTTAGGATAACTCCAAAGGTTTGCTTTAATAGCTTTACAAAAATAATGGTTATTCCTATTCTTTTTCTCGAGAAATAAATGACACCATTTACCGAGAAGATTGAGGTAGAAATTGGCCCACAAATATCCGTGCTTGTTTTCTGCCTTGCACTGGTAAACAGCATTGTCGCCGCTCCCAGCAACACCTTTTTTAACATTCCTTAATGTCAGGACACTTCCTGTTATGTCCCAATTTCTATTGACATCATCATCCCTTGGTTTCATCTCTAAACGTGAAGACTATTCAGACAGGTATTCCAAAATACACTCATCACAACTAACGATTTAAGTAGGAAAGGAAAAGCTGTGGAAATTTGACAATAAATATGCAATGAAACTAAAAACAACCCATAGCTTCGAAGGCGATAACTTTGTTGGTAAGTTCAAATGACCAAAACAAAAAAATACAATGCTTATTGAATGAAATGATTCTTCTAAAAATTTAAAGGCTAACCAACGCCATTCTTGAAAAATGAAATTACAGGAGCCGGCTTCCCGTTCGCACCACAATCAAAAGATACTTCTTCTCCTTCGCTTGTTCGTTTATTTGGCGGTGGACCTGTCGTCCAATATGGTGCAGCTGCAAAAAGTAAAGTTGTAACATAGAAAGATTTATGCAAAATTTTATATTATTTACACCTTGTCTTTAGGAACATTTTGAGTTCGTGCCAAACAATACTTTCTTAAGCACTATTCCATCTCGACCAAATCTTAGCCATGCAGAAATTGACAGTTGATTTGATAACAATCTATTTAGTGTTAAGTAATTTCAAAATCACTTATAAATTTAAATCAACCTTCAACGACAACATCGAATCTGCGATCCAAATTAGGATGAGCTTTGAAAATGCATTCATACACCCCTTCTGTTTCTGCGCTAACATTGAAAACCAATGTTTTCCCATATGCTTCATAGGTATAACGTAAATCATCCTCCGGAATATCAATACCGTTGAATCGCCATACAGGTGTTGGTTCCGGACTAAAATTATTTCAAAAATCAACAGGCTTTGCTTAAGTCGTTAAACTGAGTAAAGTTTCCTTCTGTGAGAAGTCTTAACATCTTAACACATGTGCATATTCTGGATTAGTTTCAGTACTGTTCAGCACCTACTATACGAAAATACTGAAAAATTAAAAGACGAAAAAAGACAGCAATTCAAGGAGAATTATGGAAAAGTCAATTAGGTAACATTACTGATATAGCGAGAACATAACTACATCTACAACAAATGACATGCTCCTCATAAAAATACCAAAAAAAAAAATGTGATATTTGTTAATTTATTTAAACATCTAATTTCATTATACAAGTGAACTACGGCAAAATTTCTGGAAGACATGTCGAAAACCATTAGACAGAGAAATCTTGCGTTTATTCTTTCCTTTTTAACACATCAAGTTAATTTCTGTCATCTTTATTCCGAGACAGGAAACACCCAAAACAGGACCATTAAAAAGAAATCTCACATCCGAATTTTTTATTTAATTTCCTTGGAAACTGGAAAAAAGAATTGTAATGGAATTTGATAATTCTCTTTGAGAAAAAAGAGCGGGATTAATCTGCAGTTTGAAATCGCTCACTTCAAAGTATCGCTGTCGAGAAAAAGTAAAAAAAAAGATAACTAGTTTTTAGTAAGTTTGAGTCCGCTTTAAAAGTTTCCATCTTAATCGCTTCCTTCCGAAAAAAAAGAAGGTGAAGACGAAAATATGATCAATGCTCGCTACATTCGAATTAAACAGTCTAATTTACAATTTATTCAGCTCTCATTAGCCATTACTGAATGCAGTTTATTAGAAATCCCATAAATGCAAAAGAGAATGGAGCAAGGACAAAAAATTCAGCAACGTTAAAGCCACATTACAGCATTCTCATTCTGAAATTACAAAATCAATATCTGGGCACAACTTCAACACAAAATTTAGAACCTCTTGAAATTTTTTTGAGAAAGGAACAAAACTACAAGATCGTTCGGTCCACCGAGATTGAGTATGTGTTTTTACACTATGAAAAAAAATTGGGAAAAAAACGGAAAAGATTACAAAACACGAGATTAATTTAAAAATAGTGAAAATCTTGAACGCAATTTTGATACGATATTTATAAAATTATTTCCAAAATAACAAAGAAAAATCGGGAATGTAGTAGAACAATTGATTCCAATAAATTCCATACTTTTCTTTTTACCTCCCCTATCTTTCTTTAGTGTATAAAACACTGTAATTCAAAAACAAACAAATTTTAGATCTAAAATTTAATTTCTTTTTTTGCAACGAACATTAAAAACTTATAATTGCTATAAATATCGCAATCTTTTATAACTGCGAAGCTAAGGAAAATTTTGGTACTGTTAGCCAAATATAGCTGTATAAATGAACGCTTTTATGTAACTAGTGCTAACAAGCACTTCATTTCTTACTGCAGGATACTCCAAATCCTGGCTTACACAGCCTTCAGCTATCTTCCAAAAACATCAGATCTCTCTTTTACTTCTCATATGATGAATGTATGAAACTTATAAAGCCAAAAATTTGGAAAGAAAATCAAATTGTTGAGCGGAATCCTTAACAAAACTTCAATTTATCTCCATTAAATGTGATTATTTGCGAAGAAATTGAAGAAAAATAGCAAATATGGAAGTAATTCGACAATAAATGAGATATAAACAGAAAACTAAACAGGAATGGAATAAACTCTCAGACATAACGTCTATGATTTTGAATAATATGTGTTAGTTCCAAAATGGTTTAAACCAATAAATAAGCTTATATCCAAAGAATCATTTATTCGTGAAATTTCCAGGATACTCACTAACTAATTCGCTATTGTGGTCATTTTATTCCTCAGAAATCATTATTTATAGCAGCTGTAATTTTTCAAGGCAGTTTAGAATAGGTAAAAACTTACTATCCACTGAAGAAGCAATGCAGCTTATGCACGTTACCTTCCAATGCAATCGGAGCGCTCTGATTTACATACTGTTCGCTAGGAGGTATCGGCGAAGTCACTGCAATGATTAAATATTTTAAGCAATCAAAATATTATCTACAGAGTGACAAATGTATAACAGAAAGAGTACCACAATATATCATGAGAAAAGGCAGTTATGGCATGCCTAAGGTTTCTTATTTCTTGAATTTGATTCTGATAAAATG
This sequence comes from Mansonella ozzardi, assembly GCA_029876185.1. NCBI lineage: Eukaryota > Metazoa > Nematoda > Chromadorea > Rhabditida > Onchocercidae > Mansonella > Mansonella ozzardi. Next base: position 61,400 of record JARVGP010000196.1, read on the forward strand.
TTTATAAAATTATTTCCAAAATCAATAAAAAAAAAATGAAATTAAGGAAAGCAGTGAAACAATAGACTGCAACAAACTCTACACTTTTCTTTCCACCTCCTCTATCTTTTCCTTTTACACTGTATTCAAAGATAAACAAATTTTGTGGTTCAAAAACAAACAAATTTCAGGTCCAAAAGTCAATTCAATAAATGTCCCAAGTTTTTACATTCCAACCAACTTTTATAATTGCAGTAAACATGTTCTAAGATTCGCCATAAGTTTTTTCCAAATTTCGAAAAATCAATACATTAACATGGTAAAATCTATTTGGAAACTTCACTTCATTTCAAATCTAATTTTTCATATATCATAAATGCCTGCAGTTATGAAGCGCAGAAAAAACAAGTTTTGGCAAAAACAAAGGAAAAAAAGCAGAGGTATGTAATCCGTACTCTTTAGTGCCATCTGCAGGATTCACACAAAGTAAAATAATTGCTATCCATCATCATTTTTTTTAAACGTAACATTTCAATCTGACCAAACTTCCTTCTTTTAGAATTACAACTATAGCTAATAAACTCTGTGTCACACCTCAACCCCCCACTACAATAGAAATCACCTAAATATAGAACTACAATTTCAATAACGGAAAAATCCCCTCTCTTTCACCTCATTCTTTTCCCGAAAAAAAATTATGTGGAGTTTAAATGACGGAAAACTGAAACTTGACTTTTAAAATGTGACCTAAAATTTCTAGATGATGTATGACGGAATCGATCATAAGTCGATAATTAATAGGATACATTAAATTAACAATTTCAAATGATTTCCGTCACGCTTTTTGTCTGCTTGAAAACCGGTAACAACGAAATGACTCGTCAACGTAACATATAAAAAACGTATTTCGATCTCTCTACTCTCAAACACCCTCCATTATTTTTATTATCCCTTTCGGAAAAGTCAAGTACGAAAAAATTGACACAAAAAACACCTATCTGCACTTAAGAAGTGAACAAATCCTGGAATTCGAGCTCAATAAAAAATTGACCTAAAATTATGATTAAAACTCCGCATAATGCGCTCATTGTATGAAAATATATAACATATAAAAATTATTAAAATGTATATAAAAATTTTTTCTGAACCAAAATAAGCAAAAAAATTGAAAGAAGCTATAATATGAAATAACTGATTGCCATTTTACAAATTAATTGCTGTATCAATAATTCTATTAATTATCTCTGCAAAACTATAAAAGTGCATTAAAAGAAAACTTAGTCTGACAATGTGATTCTTACCGCAGCAAAATGGTCAGCTACGATTTCGAATAACAAAAGAAACAAAAGAACGAACTAAAAACAAATAATTTACTGCTGTTTAGGATGATTTTCCATTTCTTATATGACCGTATATGTTACTTTCTGTTTTTGTTTTTTATCAACAATAAAGCGTACACTAGCCATCAACAATGGCTAGTGTACGCAGGCCTACAATAATGCTTTTATTTACTAGAAAAAGTAGAATACAGTGAAAGGTAAAATAAGTGAAAGCGATTAGGCTAAAGTATTTCAAACATTTGAAATACTTGAATGTCAAAATGCTTCAAAGTGCAGGAATTCTGGACCTATATTCTTTTAATTTCATGACTATTCAAAGAAAAATAGTAAATATGAGATCGAAATCAAACATTAAGCTTTGCTAGAAAGGCTGAAAGAGAAGCAATAAATCACAATATATTTGTGCTTCATGATTGCTGATTATTAACTTCATGTTTTAATGCAGATAAAAAATTTTTAAATTCTAAAACCTGCATTCGTTAATTAAAACATTAAAATAACTTCATTTAAGAAGAGCAATCCTGATTTTGTTCTCAATAGCCTTATGACAATCGCTAATACTATGTAATAACTTGCTGCAATGTAATTAATTTCATGTTGATTAGATGATTGCTTTTTACTTAACCTATTGAAAGCCCTCCCAAATAGGGATCTATTCTATTCACTACCACTTCTCTCTATTTAACTGTTTCCATTTTGTATACCATCATCAGATTGCCCAGAACAAAAATCTTATAGAAATTTTGAAAATCAAAGATATGAAATAAAACGAAACGAAAAATCTTACACGCTCGTCGACGATTTTTTGTAACATCGAGGCGAAATTGATTACCAAATTTGTAATCTCTGAGTTTGGTATTCTCAGCCGTACACGTGTAGTAACGATTTGGCTTGAAATCAGATTCTTTAATATGATGAAAATAAATAGTACCCTGAAAATTATGTATAAGCAAATGAATGTGAATAATAAATAAATAGCTTACCACAGATATGGTCAATATGTACAGTTGAAGGATAAGTGTTGTTGTGAAGCAACGAGCTGCAGTTGTCATTATTATTGTTGTTGTTGTCGATATTGACGCTTTATCCTTTTTCAACCAAACCATTTTATCCAAGATATTGTTGTTTATTTATTAAGTTTTATTATAATATCCTATTGCTACTACAGCAGCAATCGCTTCACTGTTGCTATTATAATTGTGAATATCGTTGTTGTGGTCTGATGAAAAAATTGCAATCAATTTTAAACTAAGTAGGATTTAATACAAATAAATTGATAGCAACATAGGAATAAGATGGAACAGAAGCGGGAAGAGGAGTGAATAATCAATAAAACTGAACAAAGATATCATAAACAATCCTCCAATGAATGAATATTCCTTGTTAAAATAAAACATATACCTTCTCAAACTTCCACATACACATACACACACATACACACATACACACAGACATAGACACAGCTCAGAAACACACGAAACTAAGCAACTGCTTAATAATTATAATTTTAATGCAATTTATAAAAGTACAAATTTATTCATTTTCAATCTAAAATATGCAAATTTTTAACAAAAAAATTTCAAAAATTATATAATTTGCTTAGGCATAATTACTTTTACAATTTACTATTTGTTGTCAGAGAAGTAAACAAGTAAACAATAACAATAAGCATATCATATCATATCACTGAAACAAACAAGGAGAGATAAACATTGGTGCTGATTCAAGGATAGAATGAGAAATTAAAGAAGAAACAAACGGGCCAAGTATTAACAGGGATTATGGATTTGATTGCAAAAAGATTTCGGGATTGCCCCTTGTTTGCAAAAAGGAAAGAGGAGAAAAAGGTGAAAGTAAGAGGGAGAGGAAGCTTAGGAAAACTGCAAAATAGAAGCGGAAAAGGAAGGGAGAGAAAGAGAGAAAGCGAAAAAGTAACGAAAAAAAAAGTGTCTGGAAAGTTCACAGCAAATAAAGAACACCGAAAAACATTATGCTCTATTATCAGAGAGCATAGGAAATATGCCGACCGCATGAATGCAAACAGCGGAATATAAAAGGGCTATGCGCATTCCGCACACATACACGTACACACAAACATCCAAACATACACACACACACACACGCACACACACATACACACACATATACACATACACGTACACACACGAACACACAAACATCCAAACATAAGCACACACATATACACATACACGTGCACACATACACGTACACGCACACATACACGTACACGCACATACACATACACGTACATACACACATACACATACACACACGAACACACAAACATCCAAACATACATACTTATACACACACAAACATACGTACACATATACACACGTACATACACACGCATACACGTACATACACAATTACACACATACGTACACACATACATACACACATAAACATACATATGCATGTGCAAGTAAATAAAATGAAAAGGAAGAATGTGCGAAGGAAAAATGAAATAAATGAAACAATACCAGCGAGAATGAATATGCTTAAGTTTGTAAATAGAAAGTATAAAAATAAACATTTGTGACAGACAGAGAATAATTCTATAATTTACATTTCGGTGCTGCACTATATGATGACTCTTATGTTAGCTATTGGTTGACATAACCACAATTAATGTGTGGCTAATTACAAAATAGCAAGTAGAAGCAATGACAAATAGCAATTTGCAATGTCCATTTCACTCCTCATTCAATTTCACTCTTCCATTCCATTCCATTCCATTCGTTCATTTAATTTTTTTGCTTTTACATTTAAAAAAATAAAATAAAATCTTTTTTCAAACAAAAAAAAATTCTCATTCAAAAATATTTCTTTCATTTTCATACAACTGTGATTGAAAAAGTAATGCAATGGTCAGTGGCCAGTGGTCAGTAGCCAGTGGTCAGTGGTCACTAATTAAATTGACTTCAAATAAATAAATAAATCCTTAATGGCCTAACATATTTATAACGCCCAATTTTATCCATTAATAATAAAATCGTAAATATAATAATGTCCGACTTTATATATCAATAATATGACAATATCGTATTTCAAACATACGACCCACAATGTTATTGATAATAATATTGTTTTCCTGAAGATAAAACTATTGAAAAGGATAAAATGGAAAGAGAAAGAGTGCGATAAATTGAGAGGGAAAAGAGATGGAAAGAATGAAGAGGAGGACAGATAGTTCACGACAAGGTCAGCTAAAATTGATCGTTGAAAGACTGAAAATTTCCTATCATCCTTTGAGCTTTAACGTGTACACATCTGGCGCACAATTTATACGCACGAGCATATATACATATATACTCATAGACATGCATAGATATATACACACACACACACACACATACACACACACATACACACACACATACACACATACACACACACACACATACACTCATACACACACATACACACATATCTATATTTATATATTTGTAAAATTTATAAATTATTTATCTATTATTTAATCCGTATTTCTTAAATAATTTCAAAATAATTAAATTCCATTTCATCATTAACAAAAAAAAATTGCTTAATTTCAAAATAATTCGAAAAATGTCTGATCAATGAATGGATAGAATTTTTATTCACTTTTCTTTTTCCGAACATAATTTTAAGTCAAAACTTTCACACTTTTTTGAAAATTTCCAAACAATAGGCTTAAAAAAAAATTTATTCTATAATGTATTGATAATAAAGCCTAAAGAAACAATGAAAAATTGATTTTGGTAAAATTTATGCGACAATCTAAAAATAATTATTACAAAATGAAATATATTGAGAAATAAATACTAAACTCATTTAACAACCAATCTCTTATCAGATATTTGAATTAGATCGAATATTTAAGTAGTAGCATTTTGTGATGCTTGATTAATCTCAATTAATTTTGTGTTTCTCCCCAATCCCTTTTGTATCCTTGATTTTGATGTAATTTAACGATAGCTCATTTTCAACTTTCATTCATTTATTTTTTGAGCAGTTAAGCTCCATTTTGATTTGATGCATATTTTTTCGAAATTCATTATCATTAATTTAACTTTTCTTTAAAAAAAAAAAAAAAAAAAAAAAAAATTAATAAAAAAAAAAAAAAAAAAAAAAAA